>JABUQX010082635.1:0-22500 GCA_015478945.1 Trachelipus rathkii | reverse complement strand
GCTATTATCGAGTTTATCATCTCTTTAAATAATAAAACCGATTCATGCCGTTGGCACCAGCGAATTACGAAAACTTTTTTAATCTCTTTTTGTTACTCTTAGGAATAAGTTCTTTTATTTTTTTTTCAAGAAATTTTGTCCTCCTAGCACTTACAAGAAAAAATGTACAACATTCTGGTATTATTCCAATTGCACTTCGAATATTCTAAACTTTAGAAGCGTCTGTGAGGCATAAATTTAAGCAATGCAAAAGGAGTGAGTATAAATAGCTTCTGTGACATTTTTCCTTTATTACTTTCTGAACACTCCTGAACTCACCACTCATTGCTGCTGCACCGTCATACCCCTGTCCTCTTAGATTATTTGTATTCAAACCAAGTTCAGTTACTTTTTATTCAATTAATTTTGCAAGACTTATTCCCTGAGACGAAAAAAAAAAAAAAAATCTTCTTTGACAGCTGAGAGTATCTAATATCAACGTAACGTGCAACACACGAAATTGTTCCTTTCGGGACACTCGGTCTTCATCATCGGCAAGAGACAGTAAAAATTTTACTTTATATTTTTGTTTTTTGCAGCAATTTTAGTTGATTTAAGATGGCCGGCAATGACTGAATTAGGTATTTTTGGATGTGGACTGGTATACATGACATTTCTACCACTAGTTATTAAATGTTCTGAAAGAACATGGTCACCAGCATTAGCACGATATCTTAAAAGATTCTAAAAATTGCCATCGTTTCCTATAGGTAAAAGAGAGTTTGATTCAACTTGAGACATGATCTCCACGTAACGATACATTTTGCTTATCACAGAAGTTAATTATTTCAACAATTGGAATTAGCCGCTTTCTACTGTCTCCGGCCTTAGTTTTCTTCTGACTATCAATCTGTTTGTCAGTGCTCTCGTTTTTTTATTTAACATGCTTTTCTACAGCAAATCTCTTTTTTACCGCATTCTTTGTGTATTTAGTTACTGTCGTGTTTTTGAAAGATTCAATGGGCCTTTCTTTAAGTTTGAATACGATCTCGAGACAAAAACAACCATTTCCCTGGTGTTTATCTTTACCTTCTTCTTTGTTTCCATAAAACAATACACAATTTGTGCAATAAACCACAAATCGTTTTTTATGCCAGAGTAAGCTAGCCGGCTTATGAAAATTTCTTATCCCCGACCTTTGCCTTAATGAGCAGAAAATATATATTTTGAATCAGGTTTCCAGAGATATTTTTTAATATTTCCACTTTTCTTTTGCTAAATACCTTACCTTTGACAATTGCCAATATCGTTGGGATTGAAAAATTCTTTCCTGATATTCCTTTGGATTGCGCACTGACTTATAGACGATTCTGAGAGGAAAGCATCACCATCCTCTTGAGATTTTTCAGTTTGCCCATCGCTGTTATCAGAAGTTCCAGGAAAACTGTTTCTTCGAGTTCTTAGAACCTCACTCTTTGAATAATAGGAATATTTATTACCAGAGCTGCGTACTTCTTTTCTCCAGTTTACCTCTCTTTCATGTCTTGCTTTCACTGCTTTTCCTTATTTCTTCCATTCTTTGTAAGTTGAACAACACCGATAAAAAATGTTTAAGCAAATGTGCGAAAATATAACTATTCGCTAGAATTGACTATTATATCCTTTGAAACATAGATCTATAGATTTACACTGACACTGGACTTGTATCGTGTGAGATATTTTGCTGTCATTTAGTTGCAAAAGATCGTGAGGAGAAAAAAAAGAGAGAGACGACCCAGAAGGAAGACTATCTCTATATCTACCATATTTAATTGTACTTTTTTTACATAGAAATATATTATATATATTTATATTATATATATATATAATATTATATATATATATATATATATATTATATATATATATTATATATATATATTTATATATATATATAATTAGTAATTGTTAAAATTATGCATTTAATAATTATATTATATATATATATATATATATATAGTATACTCTATGATATATATATATATATATATATATATTATATATTATAATATTTATATATATATATATATATATAATATATATATAATATATTATAATATATATATATATGGAAAATTATGACGTTTTCTCTTTCTCATGTAAAAACGTCCCCAAAGGACTTACGAGATTTGTTTCTGACAGAGAACGTATTTTATATAATTATTAATTTACCTGCTGCACTTTATATATTATTAACGGATATGATATTAAAAATTTTAGTGTCTAAAAAATTTTCGGGGGGGCCATAAGCCCCTTCCGGCTCCGACCTGGATACGCCACTGTAAATTTATATATATATATATATATATATATATATATATATATATATATATATATATATATATATATATATATATATATATATATATATATATATATATATATATATATATTTATTAAATATATATATATAATTGTAATTGTATACAACATGTATATATATATATATATATATATATATATATATAGTGGTCTGCCCAACATATGGTTGCAAGAGAATAATGGACGAACCTCTTTGTAAAATTAAGTGGAAACTCTGTAGAAATAATGGATGTTGAAAATCCTGACACTTGCATAAATAAACTTAATAAAATCAAATTTGCATTAAGGAAGAAGAAGAAAACCTCCACCACAGAGAAATAAAACCAGAGAAATCATGGCAAAGAATTTCAGTCGTGTAGTTAAAACCAATATTCGGACATTGATGAGGGAATCAACGAGAAACACGATATATTTTTTGATGAAGAAGAGATACTATCTGAGGAAATATCGATACGGAGATAAGCAATGAAGGAAGCTTCTATTTTGTTCAGAAGAGTCTAATCATTGATAGTGATAAAGATGAAGATATTATTAGCTATTCCCAGTTAATAATAATACTAGTATTAATGGTGGTAATAATGATGGTGATTGCGATGGTAGTGATGATGGTAATATTAATAATAGCACCGGCTCCTTGAATAGTGCTCTGACCGTGAGTAGTGGTGACATTCATGATATATATATATATATATATATATATATATATATATATATATATAATATCATACTATATATTATATACACAGATATACTATATATATTATATATATATATATATATAATTAATATTATATATATTATATATATATAATATATAGATTTCTAACACCGTGTCCCCGCCATGGGTGCAGTGTTCGGTGCAATCGCAGAATGTATATTTTGGTACTCCTAACGATGTTCACTGAAGAGTAAAATAGCAGGAAGGGGGTTCCAGCCCAAGGCCTTGCGAACTTATATACTCATATTTGACCAAACTGCATCGAAACCTCCACAAGTAGACCAAAAAATCATATATTAACAACAGGTCTATATTTTAAGTCTAAATTATTTTTATTTCATTTGTAGAAAGAACTGATGTTGATAATTTTGCTTTCCTTCCCGAATATTTCAGACGCGTACTTCATTGTATATATTATAATACGTATTAATTATATATGATAATTTATATATATATATAATATAATTAATATATATATATATATTAATATAATATATTAATATATATTATATAATTAATAATATATATATATTAATATTAATATATATTAATATATATATAATATATATATATATATATATATTATTTATATTTAATACCTTATATAATAAACAGACTCCCTTTGAGTAGGTATAATAGATCATGATCAATACGTTATCAACTGCTAACTCTTTTAAGCAGAGGAAAGTTAAGTATGACTATGATCTAATTAATGTTGCTAAAAAATTATTTAAGGTTCGCTGAAACTATCAGCATGAACTGTGATGAATTATAAAAGAAAAAGTGAGAATAAAAAAAACACAGTCATTAAAACTGCAATAAAATCATATGCAAAGCTGCTATAATATTAATTTTTGAAATTATTTATATTACTGTAGATATAAATCATTTGGGTTGTCTTTTATATTGAAAAAGGGATATACCGAATTAAATCCACTCAAAATAGTTCAGAAAATAAACATGGATTTTAAACAGTAATAGTTTACTCGAAAAACTAAGATGGTGATAATATGCTACTAGTAGAATTTTGAATAAGTTTGAACCTACTAATATAGATTAAATTTATCTTTGACAAAAAATAAATAATATAATAATAAATAAAGAAGATGAAAGTTATCCAAAGAGAATGATTAATATAATAAATTGATAAAACTAGTTATTAATATGTGGCTTGAACAAGTAGAAACATCTTGCAAGTAATATGTTGCAGTATATTCAGCAATTTATAATGTAATTGTTTAATGGTGAAGTTGATCGTTCTATTAGTAGTAATAAGGGTAAAATATTAAGCTATAGTATATTGACCTATATTAAACTAGAAAGAGCGGAATATTAAGATGAGCGTTGATAAAACATATTTTCATCCATGAGTGTATGCAATTCTCTTACACAAAATTCAAAATGATTTTAGGTTATGAATTGACGTAAAAAGATATTAGTGAAAAAAACATTATACAACTTACCAAATCAATAAAAATTATCACCAAAACCTATATATCAGATATTGCACAACCTTAATTGCAACTTGAAATTAAATTAAAAATGAATATTTGAAGTACGAGTATAAAAAATATAAAGTATCTTATAAATAATGAGAGAATAGCTAAATAAATTGGAAACTTGTTAAAGATGGGAGGTCATTGAATAAAAAAATTTATGAACATCACCACTTGTAATTTTAATTGTATTTTATGAAAAAGTCAACCCAAAGTACATGTAAAATAACTCAATTCATAGCAAAAGCAGGAATCTTTTAAAAAATTGTTGACACTCTTCATTGGAACGCGACAAAATTATTATAGAACAAGTTAATATAAAAGAACTGTGAATACAGACATAATTGAAAAAAAAAAAAAGTTAAAAAAATATTGAATAATTGTGTGAATATAATAATGATGATTTTAATAATATAAATTACGTTATAAATCATCTTTATTTCTTATTAACTCTTAGCCTCCGAATTTGAAGAGACAACATTCCATGAAGAACGCATAGAAAAAGGGAAAATCATGAACTTGAAAGATTGAAGGAAATCAAGTGAGAGAGAGAGACAGTTGACTAAAGGATGCAATGAGAAGAGAAGAAGTTGAGCAGTAGAAAGTCCGTCAAGAGGAACTTATAGAAGAATTAACATCAGATTCAAGATAAACACAAAATCTTTGAATGAAGACGAGCAGAAGATGAGAGTTTAATTTATATCATTATCTCTCTAGTATTATAAAATGGTACGCAGATAAATAAATTATTGTCATGAACAAATTTATATAATACTATATGCTCCCTTAAAATAATTGTGTTTTAGCCGCGACTGAGATCGTAACGTATATGGACAGGGTCTCTCGCTCGATCGTCATTGTCTTTACTGGTAGATTCATTACTACTAGAAAGTTTTCTCCAAAAATAAATATTTTTAAAATATTTATTTATTTTTTTATATATATATAATATTTTGAATTCATTTTCATTTCAGGAATTTTGTCAGTTATAGCAGGATTTGCATGTTTATTCGTTAAAAAAAATTCACCTGTAAGAATTTGTCACTCTCAAAAGGAAGAAGCAGCAATATATTCAGTTCAATTTGATACCCGAAGAAGAACGGAAGCAACTGCTCCCTCGTTTTCAGAAAGAGAATTGTCGATTTTTCAGACAAATAACTCGCACAATGTTCAGTCTCAAACTCCCATATTATGTAAAGAAGAAGAAATTTCTGATAAAGCACCTAAAGGTTATATTTATTCTACTCACTCACATCCACAAAACTATACAAAAACAGAAGAGACAGGCCAGACGGAAAATAAAAATCAAAATGAGCATGGTCAATATTCACAAGAACATCCACAACAGACGGCAAGAGAAATGAAAATTTTAAGTCTCCAGAACTTCCGAAATAATCGTTTTTAATAAATGAACCACAAAAAAAATTGCCAAGGTAAATGCATTCAGGCAGAAGATTTTTTGATATATATATATATATATATATAATATATATATAAATATATATATATATTATATATAATAGATATTATATAATATATATAATATATATTATTATTATTATATATATATTATAATATATATATATATATATATATATTATATAATATATATATGGACAAAGTTACTTAACGCCCACACGGAACGGAGAGGCTCGGATCAAAAAAAAATTCCCAGGTAGCATCTATGATATAAATAGATGTTCTAGGGTCGAAATGATTTTTTTTTTTTACCCAGTCAAAATATATTAGGTTAGGTTTAGTTAGGTTGTTAGGTTAGGTTAGGTTAGGTTTAAGTTAGTTTAGGTTAGGTTGTTAGGTTAGGTTAAGTAAGTTAGGTTAAGTTAGGTTTAAGTTAGGTTAGGTTAGTTAGGTACAGAAAAAAAAAATTCATTTCGACCCTAAAACATCTATTTATGTATCATTTAGAGGCTACCTGTGAAAAATTTTTTTTTGATCCGAGCTCCCGTTCCGTGTGGGCGTTAAGTATCTTTTTATATATATATAATATATATATATATATATATATATAGTTAATATGTATATATTATTATATATATATATATATATATAATATATATATATATAATAATATATTATATATATTATTATATAATATAGTATAATAATGCCTTAGTAAATTAGGAGGTGGTAAAATTTCTTGAGAGTTAAATGTATAATATAAAATAAACACATCATACATAGGAGAAACACATTACTTCGCACGCCACAAATACCAAAACAAATGCGACCAACAACTACATAACCCTAACCCAGCTCTCACCATTCATAGATCTACACATAATCACACGATAGATGTTAACAATATGACACCTATCATTAATATTGACAAATTTCACCTCAGGAAAGTCACCGAATATTTTTGTATCAGCAACACTAATAATTTCCACTTACAAATTAATGACTACACAATAGATCCCATCTTAAATAACATTTTAAACCACTCACCTTTTTTCAAAACATTTAAACAAAAACTTACATGATTTTATCTTTTATCAATAATTTTATAGAGGGAGAGTACACGCATACTCGAAGTGTTGAAATTACCTCCCATTTTTAATGGTGCACCTTTCTCTTTTGCGTTCATATTCTTTACACACTCATCCTCCAGGCAACATATTACTGACCACCATTTATCCACATATCATATACACATACTTAAAGTACACACCCCTCTTCTAGACAACACCTTACAGACATCCCTACTACTCATATCTTTATGTGTGGGGGAGAAAGAATTGCCCACATCGTATGTCCGGCGTGTGGTAGAAGGCGACTAAGGGGCAGTGGTAGTTAAGTTGGCTGCCTACTACCATCTATTTCTTGCCAGGAATGCTAATGCAGGCCTCGGAGAAGGTCGTGATCGCCGTAAACCGCCTTCTATCTTTCGGCGAAATTGTATGAATCGTATGGGTACATGGGAATGTCAGAGGAATAAATGTTGAGGAGAAGAGGAGAGAGGTTATGGATGTATTTTTAGAAAGGAAATTTTGATTTGCTCGCTGTGACTGAAAACAAAATGAAAGGAAACCGGTGAAATGAGTGGTGTGGTATGAAAATGTGTTTGTGTGCTGGTGTGGAAAGGAATTGAGAGGTGGGAGCAGAATTAATTTGCTACTTTGATTGATGACTTGAGCGTACAAAGCTATGGTAGTGGACTGCTTGGGTGTGAGTCCTAGAATTCTAGTGGTTAAAGTTACAGTGTTGAAAAGGTCAAGTTATGTGTGTTGTGACGTTGATGTCCATCTGTAGGGAAACGTTGGAAGACAATAACAATTTTTTGGGATAATCTGAATGATGTTTGGATGGGGTGAGTAGAGCTTCAGATTGATAGTTTTAATGTTTTTTTTTTTTTTTTTTTATTACATGATACACACTCATGCGGTCCGCAATGCCTTTCAAAAGGAGCGGGCAAAAATATTATTATAAAAAAAAATTATCTTAAAAATTACATGAAGAAAAAAAAAAATAAAGATAGGTGCAAATTAATGCGACTTACTCACCCTTGCCTAACGCAATTCCCTCAAGTGGGCGCAGACGCGGACTTAAATCAGAGGAAGTATAAAAACATTGCGGCGAAAATAAAGAGGCACGGTTCCACCAGATATGTATAGATCTGTGGCTGGAAAGAAGGGAGGTACCATAACGAAGTGATCCTTGAGTTCCAATATTCACACACATTGCATGAAGAACAAGGCACCTCTTGTGTTATGAGGGCGACGCAGTGGTGGAGGAATGCTGAGAGGCAATTCTCGCGAGGCACCTGCCGTTGTAATAACCTATAGAAAAGAGATAGGGCACAGACGTCACGACGCAGAGAAAGAGGGTCAGGGAGTGCAGAGAGTATGGGACAGTTATAAGCCTCTTAGCCTTAGCTTCAACTTTATCCAAAAGGAGGGTGGTCCGGATCCACCCCAATGTGGAACAGTATTCCATGCAGGGGCGAATCAGACCTTTATATAGCTGGAGTATCTGAGCAGAAAGAAAAAATTCACCAATCTGAATAAAAGTGTATTACAAGCTGTTCATATGAGTCCATTTTATTCCAATACCGATGTTGATGTTGAGGATATCGTCAATATTTATATATCTACGTCATTATTGTGTAATTAGTTACGAGTAATGTTTTATTTTGTTTACGGGTAGACATTAGAGCATCAAAAGGTATTAGGAAAGTTGGTAGGTATTTTTGAGAGAAAATAAGATATGTGATATTGAAGATTGTAGCTTCCTTATAGTGTAGTAGTGAGACTATCACAAGTGTTACGGTTACTCCCACTGTGATGTTATATTATATCTCTGAACCAGACATCGCAAGTTAATGAATGCTCGACTATATCTTAACGTATGAGTCAACTCTTAGCATATCAGATGATATAACAATTATGTATATAATATAATAACAAAAAATTAAAAAAAAAAAAAAAATAATAAAAAAAAAAAATAACAAAATAAATAAATTTAATTTAATTAAAATAAGATTATAATGAGGGAGCACATTTATATACATGAGATTGTGTAAGACTATGTAAGAGAGGTGAGTTCATCGTCAGATAGAGAGCTGAACAGACGTCGTAGTTATAGCTCGCAAGTATAAGAAGGAAGCTGAGGAATGATCGTTGGATGAAACAGTAAGGTAATAGGAAGTCTGGAGACTATTAACAGTAGACTTGAAGAATTGAAGCTCAATCCACAAGACTTTAATAAGAAAGGAGGGAAGAGGTTGCTCCATCAACCAGAGCTGAAATGGAACGATCTGAAAGACTGATTATAGAAAGCGCAGAACCAAAAAATAAAAAATTAAACAAATGAATTCTCAAGATATAAAAAAAAACCACACTCGGTGAAATCCACAAAAAAATATTAATTGACAGTAAGCTCCAAATGTCGTCCGAAGAGAGAGCTCAGCTGGCCAAGATTCCATATCCAAAGAATAAAGAGTAAGTTTACTTAAGAGAGTCTCGACGCATACGCCATACTCTGATCTAAATATCTATTAGTATGTACAAAGTTTCTACACAAGACTCCATGATCCTTAAGGGAAGTGACACGACAATAGATCTCAGTTAGATAGCGCTAATGGGATTATACACCAGTTGATCTCAGATACAGTCTAGTAGTCCATACACTCGACGATCTCGAAAGAAGCGAATAAAGATCTCTTACTGTGAAATCTGACGGAAACTGATAGTATAATGTACCGGTTCAATGAATTACTTTAGATAGCTATATACATATTAAGAATCACATAGCGCTCAATACGTACATGACAGTATCATGTAGTGTCGGCTTACTCTTTTTGTTGACGATTGTGTCTTGAATAAAAGCCTCAAGTACACGGCGATACCACATTCGATGTTACCAGATTGTATTTTATTTAGGATGTTATATGGCATAGGAGCTATAAGCTTGACTCACGACAGAGCGCCTAGTCATCAGCATTACTTGCATCACTCCACTCAAACTCGACGGAGAAAATTGGCCATGCGGGCCACTGCGCCTATCGACGGTTCATGGCTTCATCTTTCAGTATGTCATGCTAATCACACGAGGTGCATGAGTGTAAGGACTACCGTCTAAGACAATTGGGACCATCCGAAGTATGGCAGGATGGTAGCCAGGAGAGAGGAGGAGCGCAGGAATCTAAAGCGAGGATGTTGACGAATGTAATGAACATCAAAGCGAATGACAAAGATCCATATTAGTCTGTAATTCAGGCGTGGTGATTTAGTAAACAGACACGTACAACAACGATAGAGGACGAGCGATAAACGGCCAAGGAGCATTTACATAACGTCACTCTGAGTATAGTTATTTGGCCACCAAGCAGAATTTTAGACAGAAAGTGGAGCTAAACCAAGAAGGGCCATTCACACAATTCCTTTTACGTCTCGTAATGGAATTTAACGCTTGCCACGTCTGCACATTACATATTCTCTCCTCTACAGGCATTCTCCGAGCCGATGAGACACGAAAATAAATCATCACCTTAATTTTCCACGGTTACACTTAGGAGAACGAAGTGAGTTCTTCAACCTATAATACGTCACCTGAATGCTCACGGCTCCTGAAGCTAAGACACTGATGAACAAGAGCCATCGGAACCATGTCTATGGGACGATAAAAATAGATTTTATAGTAGGACACGATGAACGAACTCTGTTTCATCTCATACCGTGAATCACGCCCGTACCTTCTTTCAGCAGAAGGCAGAGCCAGTTCTCCTAAAACAAAACATGATTCAATCCAACGAGTAGATTTGGCAAATATACGTAGGACGCACAATGCATCCCAATAATATGCCCGATTACAAGTCGCGCCTCAGTTGAAGAGATGTCTGCTTCAGAGCTGTGCGACTGCTGGTTCAATGAACTTTGTTTATTATTACTTTTAACGAGCTACAGACTTAGTTCGTGCAGAATTACCTATGAGAGGGAAAATGGAAATCCTTGTTTTCGTTCCCCCGGAGACGGCCCGCTTCTGCTGAAAAAGGTGATGAGTTTCAGCCGAGAAGGATATACTGGTGAAGCCAGTAATCAAAAGAGTGTTTTAAGAATGGTGTAGGACCGATCGGGATGGTGTAGGTTCTTTAAATCAACGTCCAGATCGTTGAGCTAACTGATATGTTTTGCTCTGCTTACCACCTGAATCAGTATGAGAGAGCCCAACCCACTCAGTGTGGTGTACGTCGAAATCCCCTAAATAGAGGACTTTAGCATTTGGATGGGAAGATATAAAGGTCTCGTGAGAAGTAGTAAGGTATTCAAAAAAGACTCCGGAAAATCTGTCTCTTAGGAGAGCAGTAGCAGAAACACAATATAATGGTAGTAGTAGGGAGGCAGATTTTAAGCCAAAGAACATCGAAATTAGGAGATTCGAGATTTTCGAGACGTGTTACAGGAATATTTATGTTAATGTAGGCACAGACTCCGCCATTCAGTCGGAAATTATAAAATAGATTATAGTTAGAGATGTTTAAATTGTTAGAGAAGGAATCCTTGGCCAGCTGAGTTTCGGAAAGAAGTAAAATATTAGGATGAAAGGCCGAAAGGTGGTGTTCAACAGATTCATGATTGATGCGAAGACCACGGACATTAGCAAAATCAATAGAAAGCCCGCCCCTACGCCCACCCCCAACCCCACCCTTCTTACTCCGAACACGTGACCTCACCATTACAACCCTTTAAAAAATGGCAAACCTATTAAAAAAATATATATATGTATATATAAAATTGAAAAAAAAATATATACTAAATGCTAATATTAAAAAAATATATACTAAATGCTAATACTAAAAATATATATACTAAATGCTAATACTAAGAGTAATAAAATATTATTAACAAAAAATACCTAATAACAAAAGCGATAATAATACTAACAATAACAAAGCTAGAAAAAATATGAACAATTTAAATATAGTAAATAATAATAATAATAATAATAATAATAATAATAATAATAATAATAATAATAATAATAATAATAATAATAATAATAATAATAATAATAATAATAATAATATATAATAAAAATAATAATAATAATAAATAAATAATATAAAAATAAAATAATAATACACGTAGACACTAGATAAAAAAAATAATAATAAAATAAAATAAATAATAAAAATAAAAATTTAACAAAAAAAAAAAAACACTGATAAAAAAAGATAAAATACAGTAAAAAAATTAATACCTAATAAAAAAAAGACACAATAGTTAACATAAGAAAAAAAAAACACTTCACTTGATTATAAACACTAGAAAAAAAAAACCACTGGTAAATAATAATAATAATGATTAAAAAAAAAAAAAAAAAAAAAAAACAACAAAAAAAAAAAAACAACAATTAGTCATATATGAGCCTACTGCCTTCGCGAAACGGAGCTTCACACCAACAATTTCAAATTTATTCTTTTTTATGATAATTTCGAGATAGCTTAAATTTCCAAAATAAAGCAAAAAAGATCGTTTTAAAATTTTGATGCTTCACCAACAGAAATCAAGTGAATAAATATGTTTAAATATATAAATTTATGTAAAATAAATTTTCAATTTAAAATTTTGACATAAGATTTTCTCAAAAATTCGAACGATATAAACAATCCCAATCCTCTCAGAATCAAACTACGAAACTCTTCCTTCAACACTTGTAGTTTTCAAACCTCTTCTAAATTTCTATTAAATCTTCTCTTTGCTCCTTCCCCTCTCTTTTTAATGCGTCCGTTCACTACAGCAGTCGGCTCATATAAGAATGTTGGATAGTAAGAATGTTGGATAGGTGATCAAAAAAGGGATGGTATAACAGGTCGTTTTGGGGTGTCGGGAGAAAATGAGAATGTAGGAAAGGTGATTGATTTCTGTGAAGAGAGAGGTATGTTTGTAAAGTAATACTTTCTTTAAACACAAGAGTATTCATAAGTATACTAGAGTTGGTGTAGGTAGAGATGGTATCAAATGAAAAGTTTGATTGATTTTGTGTTGGTGAAGAGAGATGTTAAAGTATTGTTGGATGTAAATCAGTGAGGGTTTAGGAATGTATTATCGGATCATTATGTTTTCTATGTAAAATTAGATTAGTGGGGTTGATGGAGAGAAGGTATACGGAAGGAAGTAGTAAAAATAAAGTGAGAAAGTTAGGTGAACAAGACAAAAAGAAAAGTATGTAAGAGCGCTCGCAAGTAATCAGTTGAATGTGAACATGGAACCAAGTTGATACTAACAAATCTGGGGGCAAATGAAGAAATTTGGTTAGTAGTGCAAGAGAAGTATGTGGATGTGCTAAAGTAAGAAGTAGATGTTAACAGTGATGGTGGAATGAAGAGGTGAAGCAAGCGGTAAAGTAAAAAAGAAACGTCTTTGATGTACTTAAAACAAATGATAAAGTCTCAAAAAGAAAGATGGTTGGAAGTATATAAGAGGAAAAAAGAAATACTAAAAGTTGCATACGTAGGAGAAAACAGAAGAGGTAAATGAACAGTTGGAAGGAGGATGAATGGGACTTACAAGGCAATAGGAAGTTCTCTGAAGGAAGCATCGAAATATTAAGAATGAGAATAAGAGGGAACCTGCTTAGAATAATGAATAGGCGTTAGTGCTTCTGTAACTGATGAAATGGATGTTGACAGAGCGTGGAGGGAGAGCCAATCGAAAAAAAATCTTTGCATAATATTAATAGTAATGAAGAGGTAATAGTGAATGTGTGGTGGTTTGATGGTGCAAGAAGGGAATAGGATTTTGGTGATGAGGTTATTAGCAAGGAGGAGGTAATGGTAGAGATGAGAAAGTTAAGAAGTGAGTAAATCGTGCCAGTAAGAGTGAAATTTACTGAGTGAATGATCAAAGAAGGAAAGCGAGATGGGATTGGATTGATTGGAAGTGTGTAATAAAGCGTTTATGGAGGGTAAGTTCCAAGGATGGTGGAGCAACCAGTAATAGTACCTTAATTAGGTAATGGAGATAAGAGGAACTGAGAAATTATAGGGAAGAGTTTATTGCGTTTGATAAGAGGTATATACTGATATTTTGGCAAAGCATGCTCGAGTGACTGAAGGACTGATTGGAAGAACAAGGTGCGTTTAGGAGTGGCGGAGGAGAGGATGTGTGGATTAAATCTTACATTGAAAACAAATGATGAGAAAATGAGGGAGAAGAATAAATGTATTTAGGTTTATGGATTTGCAACAGCGTATGATAGGATTAATACTGAAGCTCTATTGCAGGCTGTAATGATATTGGTGTTGGTGGTAGGCTTCTGGATGGAATCAAAAGTATGTAGACGATAGTGAAGCGTGTGGAATAAATGGTGTCAAGGGTGATTGGTTTAGGATTAATAGCGGATGAGACAGGTTGTGTTATGTCTCCTTGAGTATTTCAATTTGATATGGATGGGGTTATGAAAGACTTCGAGGTGGGGATGGCAGGAAAATGTTGTTACATAATGATGGGAATGGAGATGAGTGAGGGTGCCCTACCTACGGACGATTGGTTTGTGTGGCGAATCTGAAGAGAGTTAGAGGATTGGTAGAGTTTTGCAGGGTGGGTAAAAGGAGGGGCTTGAAAGTATAAACTGGATAAGAGTAAGCGTTATGGTTGATGAGTGAGTCGACATCCTCAGTTGAAGTTATGTTAAATGGTGAGCAGCTGGAACAAGTGTTGAGTTTAAAATATTTAGGCGTATATGTTGATGAGAAGGAACGGGATGAGCAGACGTGTAGTAGAAAAGTTGTGAATGGCAGAGTTGGCGTGCTGCATTACTTGGTGAATGTAAAGGGACAAGTCTTGAGTGTGCTAGGTCTTAATGAGGGTATGTTGTTACCTGGTTAATGTTATAGTAGTGAAACTATGGTCTGAATAAGAAGTATAGATCTAAAGTTTCAATGTTCAGATGGACAATTTATGGGTGTGTTAGTGTGAGAAAAATTGATAAATTAAGGAATGAACTAGTAGAGAGTTGTGTGGTGTGAAGAAAGAGGTAAAATGAGAGAATAAATGAAAGTATGTTGAGATGGTTTGGTTATGTGGAAAGGATGGAATGATAGTCGGTTGGTTAAGAGATGTATAGTGGTGAGTGTGTGGGAAACCGACCGGCTGGGAGACCGGAAGAAAAAAGTGGATTGAGTCAGAAACGAATGTTTGAAGGAGAGGAAATCTGAGTTTCGGTAGAGCGCGAGAAGAAAGGTGCATAACAGGAGGGAATGGTGGGTTTTGTGAGGGGGATATGGTTGTGGCCCACCTGGGCCAAGGTATGAACCCCTTACATGACGAATCTACCATAGTGAGGGTCATCGTGGTCCCATGAAAGCTCAGGTGATTTCTTGACTGCGATGATTCTCACTATTGAATGCTACAGAGGGGGCGTAAGTATGGCTTTTCTTCGACTGTCATATTTTTCTTGCTGCTTTTTCTTTTCCGATGCATGATACGCAACCTTACTCCCAATCTTGGGAATAAAAAGGAAGATGAAGATGAGATTTGGAGACCAATAATATAATGTTTATATTTTTAGTCTTTGACAGAAGCATCTGAAAAGAAGACCACGAATTAGTTTGAAAGCTCATGTTGCACTAGATTTTATTATATATTATACGTTTAAAAACTCTCAAGAAATTCTTTACCACCTAATTACTATGGCATTTATTATACTAATTAAATAATTAGCTCCGAAGTAATATTATCATATCATATATATAATATATATATATATATATATATATATAATATAATATATATTTATATATATATATATATATATATATAATATATATATATATATATATTTATATATATATATATAATATATATATATATTATATTAGTAATATTAGGGTTATGACAAAAAAAAATTTTTTAGAATTTTGATAATTCTTGCCATATCAGTGAAATAGAAGCTATTTATGTATATGATAACAAAAATTTGAAATGATTTGCCATGTCAAGTGAAAAAAACCATTTCCCCACCGAGGGGAGGGGATGGAAAACCTGAAACTAGATTATTGAAAAAAAATTACTATTTTGAATATGTACCCTCTTGCCATAGCCTTTACGCCTTATTTACCTGTAAATAAAGTTTACGATCAGAATGCTAGCTTAATTCCTTCCGAAATACTTGTGTGTTCTGCTAAAACCGAAGAACGGTGATGAAAGCAAATCAAGTCTCATCGTTGAAGTTCTGTGACGTTAAGACTATGCATTGAGCAACTTAGCAAAAAATTTTGTTTTTGTCACTTCAAATTTCCATCGAAAACCTTTTTATGCCTACGTTTTGTTATTAATTAAATTAAAAGAGCAAGGCATTAATTGTAAACATGTCGTAATTCAAAGTCAAGTGATGCTGTGAAAAAGAATGCTAAAAAATGGGCTTCAAATTTACCATTCTCTTTGTATAGAATGCGACGTGAATTTCCTCAAGTTGAATGTTTAACTACGTTCACGAGGCTTCCTCAACGGCGCCATATTTTGGGGGAGATATTACTCGCTATTGAAACAAAGCAAACTTAAAAGTACTAGAATTAAACAAATCACCAAGGAATTAACTAAGCTATGGGAAAAGTTCAGCTTTCCTATCCTCAGTCAGCAAGCCATACATGCACGAGTAAAGAAACTTCTAACTTTGCATGAAAAAATTCAACGTAGGCCGTCAGAAGCGTTTTTGAATGATTTACAAAATATTTTTGACATAACTAATATTCATGGTACGTGGCTTTCTAAGGAGGATAAAGAGCTTCATCATAAACAAATAGAGTCTCACGGTAAAGTTGGGTATGTTATTCATAAGCCCGCGCCAGCGTCATCAGTTCATCCTTCAAAAAGACCACGACTTTTACCAGTATTACATGAACCAAGCACTAGTTCACATGATATGAAGATAAAGAGCTTTATCATAAACAAATAAACAACTGATAGCTTTTCTGATACAGAGACATCTAAGAGAAAAAAAACCATCTGTGACAAAGCAAGCTACAACTTTAGTGACTCGCCTTTCCTTATCAACGAATAAAGCTTCAAAGGTCTGTGCAAGTCTTGCTGAAGAAGGTGTGACTCTTCCAACACCAACACAATCAGGTGTATGGCGGGGAGTCATTAGAAATGCAGAAAAAAAAGGTGAATCAAATTAAAAAACTTCTGAAGGAAGAAAGTGATTTTTGTCTTCACTTCGATGGCAAAAGACTATCAAAAAAAGAGTACCAGGTTGTTTGTCTAACCAGTGTAACAAGGGAAATTAGACTTGGAGTAGTACGATGCAATAGTGGTTCTTCACAAGATGTATATGATGCGTTAAAGACTATTATTGATGATTATGATGCTTGGCCAGTGATCAAAATGATCATATGTGATACAACTCCCGTTAACACTGGAAAATTGAATGGCGTTGTTGTAAGATTACAGAAAACCATAACTGGGATTGGTTTAACGAAACCCCAATACATAGGGTGCCAGCATCATATATTAGATAGAATATTGAGGCATGTTCTGGACAATTTTCTGTCAAAACAAACTACCAAACCAAGTTTGGAATACAAATTCATTGACATATTGAAGGGAAACTACGAGGAATTAAAGAATGATTTTGGCAGGAGCAGTTAGATGCAGAGGCAGAAGAAGAAGTACGTGGTTACAGAACCCTTGTGGAGAGACGGATTATTAAATACTTATTGAACTGTGCATGGATATTCAATATACGAAAAGGCATAAGTAAAGTTTCCTGAATTAACTGAAAAAACTGCTATCATTACACAATGTTCTCGATGAACTCAAAGGCTGATATTAACGCTATTGCATATTTTTGCCTGCCATCCCCGTGCCGCAGCCTCTGCATCTTTCTCGCACTCCTTCATCGCCAACACGTTGGCAAGAAGCCTGCGTTTTCCACAGCAAATATACAGTGAGTAATTTATGACACAGGACTATCGACTGCTATAACCATTGGATGTACCGGGCACCAAGTGCCAAAAAAACCACATTGGTAAAGGCAACATCTGTACACTGATATACCAGGGTTCGAATATGATTGCCGAGAGGGCTGTGAATGTAATTGAGAACTATATGAAATCAGCAAAACGGATAAATACTTGCATTTAAGATTTGTTGCTACCAACAACATATGATTTGTATTCTGTAATATTTGGAAAAATAATCGAAATTTCAACCCCTCCGGTGGGGGATGTTTTTTAAAAATATATCGGTATAACTAACAGATTTGTATTTTGTACCAAAATGTTCATTAAAATCAATAGCAGGAATTGATTTTTATTTTTTGTCATAACCGGAATATATATAAAGTAAACGTAGATAAGAGTAAGGTTATGGTTGTGAGTGAAGACAGTCCTCTTATAATAATTATAATATCAATAATATCTATTTATATTAAAATAAAATATTTTTTTTTTTTTTTTTTAATAATATTAAAGTTTATAAATATATATATATATATATATATATATATATATATATATATATTATATATATATATATATATATATATATATAATATAATATATAATATATATATATAACTATATATATATATCATATAAAAATAATAATAATATATACAATATATATATATATTATATAATATAATATATATATATATATATTATATAACTATATAATATATATATATATATATATATATAATATATATACTTCACACCGAGGACTGTCCTCACTCCCAACCATAAACCTTAACTTAATATTATATATATATAATATGATATATATAATATATATATTATATATATATTATATATACGATAATATATATATATATATATATATAATATAATATATATATATATAAGTAGTATCCGACCGGATCTCTCGCACCGATTTAGGTCTGAAAGAGTTAACGTATCGTTATGAAACTTTTATATTATCTTATTGAGTTAAACTGATTAAGCCGGTTTGTATCGCTAGATTGATCTAAGGGTAGCTGCACCGAGAGCGACGGTAAAATTGTGTTGCTTACGCCCTTTTTCCGGCCTCCAAACGAAGATTATGCTTAACGTGAAAGTAAAGATATTACTTATTATATATTATTTATATATTATATTATTATTATTATTATTATTATTATTATTATTATTATTATTATTATTATTATTATTATTGATTATTTATTATTATTATTATTATTTTATTATTAATTATTATAATTATTATTTATATTCTTATTATATTATTATATATTATATTATATTATATATTATGATTATTATTATTATTATAATTATTATTATATTATTATTATTATTTATTCTTTATATTATTATTATTATATTAATTATATTATTATTATTATATTATTATTATTATTATATTATGATTATATTATATTATTATTATTAATTATATTATTATTATTATTATTATTAGTATTTAGTATTATTATTATTATAGTCCGTTGGTTGTGAGATTTCGACCAATTGGGAGCAGCTTGGTCGAAACCGAAGTTTGGCTTGTATATTATATGATATTTATTATGAATAAGGATAGTAGGATATTAAAGAGTATTATATGAGTATGTAGAAGAATATATTAGTAAATATAAGTATCAGGATATAAGATATGATATGAGTATTATGTATTACTAATGAAGAAGTAGAATGAGTAAATATATATTGTATGATATGAGTAGTATGATGATAATATAGAGAGGTCGGCCAGGGTGTAGGCTGAGGTAGTCGGGTAAATTTGATGGAAGCTGGTAGTGGTGACGTAATGTCGGTGAGATGAATAGTGTAAGCCGGCGCCCCGAGGAAACGTGCGCCCCTAAAAAAAGGTAAAGGCCGTAGAAGGGGGAAAGAGGGAGATCGGATTCGAGTGCGGATGGCGAAAAGATCGGGAGCGGGGAAGTAAAGGGAGGGGTAGCGGCCACGTGGCTCCGGCGGGGTGCGGGAGGTAAATAGTGATAATAACACGATAGGTGTATCGCATATTAGGGTGTTATCGACCTGTGTAATCTTCGAATGATGGAGAAAAAGTCAAGAGGATCCCCGCCCGGTAGAAATGGGGGAATGCAAAGAGAATGAGAAAGAGCACATCAAAAATGACTCGAAGGTATCAGAGACGAAGCAACCGCACCGATCGAGCCGATGCGGGCGGCTAGAATAAACATCATAACAACAGAAGGCCCTTAATGACGGCGAGATCAAATGACGCAGGACCATCGAAGAAAAAATACGATCAGATAACGAAACAAATACGGACAACCAAAGGCAAAAGTCCCATGTAATCATAAATCAAACCCCTCCTACCCTCCGATCAGGGGATCACAATCTATAAGACAAGAGTGCAAGCAATGTACTAAAATCACTACATACCTAAAACAGTAAATCAGTAAGCAGGACCCACCATCCGCAGCCCCGGCCATCCGTAATCAACTATGATCTAGACATACAATCATGATCAGATATAGACAATCATAACGAAAAACACGACATACCTGAAACAAAACAAAACAGACCACCATCAGCCACCCATGCTATCCGATGCTAGATCTATAGATAATCTAACAATCAAGTCATAGACTAAACATGTACAACCATAAACAGAACAGGTAAACAAACCAACCAACTACGTGCTCCCCCCCCTACCTCCCATACTACATCTAATCAGATCAATCACATCACATGAACAATAAAAACAATCAACACTGACAAAACGAATACACTAGCAAATGTCCACATTAATAAAGCTAACATACATCATAGAAAAAAATGTACAACAACAAACCAAACACAAAAAAAAAATAAACAAATAACAAACCACCACTACAACAGTAAAGGAACTTAAAAAGCACAAAAAAACTAACCTATCACACTTGCCAAGGCAATCTCTAATACAATTAATACATAGCAATATATCAACAAAATCACCATAACTACCCAAGGCACCATAACCAACCGAAAAATACAAACATTAAAGTCCTCCAAAGCGAACAGAATATAACATATAAACACAAACAACCAGACAAATAAACAAGGCTAGTATCGAAATCAGACTCGAAAGCACGGAACAACAATAGACAAAAGCATAAATGAGACGACGATAGACGAGTATAGACGAAACTAGAACACTAGAATCATGCAAAACTAATGGTATGAAAAACTACAATACCCGAGAAATAACAAGAGAAAATGTAAAATATACTTTCAAAAATAACACAAAATGAAGGAAAGCAAAATAAGGATACGTACCTAGAAACACGTGAAGCACTAATAACAGTACCACTAAAATCGCAATATACTAACATAGTAGTGAGCTTATAATGAAAACCTACGAGCAATGCCAATAAAAGAACAGATAACCTAAATAAACACAAAAATACGAGGAATTCAGAACAAAAGTAAGTGAAGAACTATCGTAGGCTAAATAATATACAAACACAGAGATAAAAACACTAATGATCCGATAAGACTGAAAGGTAAACCTGCCAAGTAACATAATAAAAAACCGCCTATTAATTTAAAATTAATTTAGCTAACCCAACACCCATAAGATTCACGTAGATTTAACCTGCAAGTTTACGGATACTCACGAAAACTCACTAAGATTTAGAAGACTCGAACCGGAGATTACGAACGACATTAGAAGATATCAGTGAAATATTCTGATTTAGATAGCGTTAGCCTTATAGAAAATTAAATCCTTGGGAAAAAGCCGAAATGTAAAAACGGAAATAAACACGTTGTATGGGAATGATAAAAGTAAAGTAAATAAATACATCGAATACGTGGATATGTCTATTATCGATGATAATCACTGACGCCTGCCTGCTGCCTGCCTGCCTGCCTGACCTGCCTGCCTTGCCTGCCTGCCTAGCAACATGCCTGCTGCTCATGCCTGACCTGGTGCCACATAGAGCACTGCCCTCGCGAAACTAAAAAGATCCAGATCACCTGCCTGCCGTCCTGCCTGCACTGGCCTGGACGACCTGACCTGCACCTACCTGGACGTGGCTGGCTGCCTGCGCTGTGCCTGGCCTGACACTTGCCTGACCTGCCTGCTGCCTTAGCTCCTGCCATAGCCTGACCATACCAGGTCCCTCGCCCCTGCCTGCCTTGCATGTCCTGCACTGGCAACTATGCACTGCTGGATCCCTAGTCACTGCACCTTGACGCTGCCTGACCGCATGAACCTGCACTGCCTGCCGTGACACTGGAATCCTGCTGCCTGCTCGTGTCCTGCATCTGCGCTCTCCTGCCTGCCTTTCCACTTTCCTGCTTGCCTGCCTGCCTGCCTGCCTGCTGCCTGCCTGCCTGCCTTCCTGCCTGCCTTCCTTCCTGCCTGCCTGCCTGCCTGCCTGCCTGCCTGCCTGCCTGCCTGCCTGCCTGCCAATTTCCATATATATTTTGCGGACATTTTTCATGTCCCAGTTACGAACTAGATGTTAGCTGAACATACGAAGTAAAGTAAAAAGACAA
>JABUQX010082634.1:0-36409 GCA_015478945.1 Trachelipus rathkii | reverse complement strand
TACTATTATAAAATATTTGAAAGATATAAATTTTCTAAATCTGATTTAATTATGAAAATGAATTTTAATTACCTTAGAAGCTGATGATATCATGGATCTTTTTATAACTTTCTGATTTGAGGAAGTTCTATGAACAGGTTGCAAAATTGCCCGAAGATGGTGGCTGAACGAAAACTAAAATCAAGTAATATCAAGTTATGTTTTTGCCACAAAAAAAAAGGAATTACTGTCAACGTCCCAGTTAATTTTTTTTTTTGTTAAAACAGTATCCTTAGCGGTGTGCGCAGTTTTGAGAAGATACTATGCCAGCACTGTATATATAGTATGTATATACCGAGAAAGTGAGGAAGAAAAACCGTATTTTGCTATTTTTTTTTTTTTTTTTTTATTTTAAAACCTAATTTTTTGGTCATAAACTTCACTATAAACCTCTGGCAACCTGTACCGAGTTCTCTGTGAAAGTATAGCGGAAAGTTAATAGTTAATCAGCCTATCATGTAATTTTAGTTTGTTTTTTTTGCTGTTATAGGGCTGAAGATGATCATAGTATAAACATTTATCGTGAGATGATTAAAGCAGGCCCCATAATTGAAAAGATTCAAGGTTATATTGGAAGATTTTTTGACACCACTACAAGTTTCAAACGCTCCATGTATGTATGGGCCACTATTTTTCTAGGTTCCTTTTAGTTTTAGTATAGGCCTAGTTTCATTAGGAATATAGAGACGGTAAGAAGCCACATGGGCCTATCTAGACTGTCCCAGTCAACCCACAACCAAACATGCTCATGCAAATTCACAAAGCACCCCTAGGGCTTGTCAAATTACTGTAACTAAAATCCCAATTTTGGCTTAGTCAAAAAAAAAAAAAAAAAAAATATATATTATATATATATATATATATATATATATATATATATATATATATAATTATTATATAATATTATATATATATATATATATAGATATTTGATACCCAAACCAAATACATGCATTAATAACCACATGCAGTCTAACATTAATAACTACTGTAACTAAAAAACCCGCCAATTGGCTTTCGTCTAAATATATGATACCCAACCCATCCATATACCTATCCAACCTTTCTTAAATGTTGCAAGTCTAGTTCATACTCAACAACCTCTGTGGCAGCCATTCCAAAAATTAATAACCTATTACTGAATGCATGGCTTTCTTATATCAAGATGGCATGCTTTCTCCTTTAATTTTCTTATTATGCCCCCTGGTCACCTGTCCAGTGTCCATGCTCTACTATGAACCTGCAGTAACAGGTTGGACTGTCTTCCAGATGGGGAGGGATCAGAGATTGCCAATATAGGGATGTTGAGTTTTCTAAAGGGGAAGACTGATGCATTGCTAATTGGAGGCTCTATGAGACATCTAGATAGAACTTTCAAAATACGCGAATAAAAAGAAACGATTGAAGTATGTTATCCAGGTGCCAGAGAGTGATATTATGGATAAGATAGATAAGAGAGATTGATTCTACAAATATTGATTCAGATTGTGATTTGCATGTGGGTAAAAGATATAGGCATAGAAGCGTCAGAAGAATTTAAATAGCAGATTATTAGGAGATTGATTCAGAAGATGAAAGCTAGTGGAAAAGGGCATGATTGCTGGATTTTTACCTAGGTTTAGGTGCAGGTCGGAGTAGGGGCTTTTAGGGTAAATAAAAGGGTTAGAAATTATGGTTTTTCACAAAATATTAGGTTTTTGGATTTGTGGAGAGAATTTCTGGATAAAGATCTTTTTGCAGCAGATGGAGTTCACTTGAGTCGTAAAGGTGTGGGCTTTTCAGTACCAGTTTGGAGACTTGTTTAGCAAAAAACTAGGAAAAGTTGGGGGTGGTGGGCTAAATCTGGATACAAATAATAGCAATGGTAACTAATAATAGTGGGAGATAAATAAACGCTAGTGTTGTTACAGGTTAAATAATGATGATAGCAATAAAAATATCAAATGTTTTTGTACACAAATGCTTCATAGCCTTAGGAAGTAAAAAATGATGGGCGATTAGTTATAGCCATAAATGAGAATTAGACATTATTATTTAAATTGAGGCATGGGTTAATGAAGAATTATATGGAGACTCCTTACAGGAATATGAAATAGACGGAATCACTTTATTTTATACCAGCATAGAGGGAAGAAGGGTGGTGGTGTGGCGCTGTATAAATGTCTTTATGTTAAAACCAATATTCAATTTTTATTTTTTAGAGTGGACTGAATCACCCCGCTAAAAAAGCCAGGCCTGGTCACCCCGCCCGATGCTATAGAATAGGGGCATTTTATAGACCTGGCCAGAGTCAAGAATTAGACACGGAAATTGTGAAAGAAATGTTGATCCGCAAATTAAGTAAAGAAAAAAGTATTATTCATAATGGAATAATTTTTAATTTTCCTGGCATTCATTGGGATTCTTTGTCTAATATGGGACATAGTAGTTTCTGATTCATTTAAATTGATCTAGATAAACTTTTTGACCTAGACGTCCAAGAACCCAACAAGATACGATGCCTATTAGACCTAATATAACTTACACAATGAAAGTATGGTGGATGAAGTTTAGAGTGAGGAGAATTTAGGACTAGTGACCATAAAATTAATTACATTTAATATGAATGTGATATTCTGGGCCCAAAATTGCAAGTTAATAGGAAAAGATCTTAGATTTTCCAAATGGTGATTATAGAAGTGATTTTACCAAATTGCTTAGTACAACTGACTGGGATAAAGAGTTAAAGACCAAAACTGTTTTTTATCATGTGGGAATATTTTTAAGGAATATTTTATTGGAATATTTTAAAAGTTTAAGATAAACCCATTTAGGTGGCAAAGAGAAAACCTGTTTGGTGAAATAGAGAGATAGAGAGAAAATTAATTTCACATAAGACAATAGGATGCTTTTAAAATAATGGTTATAGGGAAGATGATTTATAAAATTATAGAAAAATTAAATTAATTTACCTTTCATAAGAAAGGCAAGAGAGAGGCAGAAATTAATTGAGCAAGGAATCGTTTTCTTTGAAGAAGTTTTTTTTAGCTTTTATAATGTTAAAAGTAAGAATAGGACAATTGGTCCAATTAAAAATTGATCAAATTTAGTGAGTTCAGATAAGGAGTTGGTCAAACAATTTCAATGTATTCCCTCGCACTTCAGTGTTTTACGAGGGAAAGACTCTAGATAATCGAAGTATTGGAACTATTAGTCTTGTTGTGCATGTAACAAATTGACTTACAGAATTTTGAATTTGACATAAAAAGATATTAAAACGTTTATTAGATCATATTGAACCAAGTAAAGCTTCAGACCATGATGGTTTATATGGTTGTTTTCTTAAAGGGGGTATTAATGCATTGCAAACGGGGATATTTTATCTTTAAAGCTATCTATACATTGGTAGAGTGAAATGGCGAATGGAAAACAGCATTTGTTGTCCCTATTTATAAGAAAGGTTAGTAAGGAAGATATGGAAATTATAGGTTAGTTAGCTTAACATCTCTGGTTGTAAAGGTCTGGAAAGTAATCGAAAGATAATATATAGAGTGAAATATTTGAAGGAAGATTAAGGTAATTGTATGACTCCAGACGGTTCTTGAAAGGGGAGGGTCATGTCAGACAAACCTTTTTAGAATTTATGGAATACATTACTGACTGACAGAATAGATCCAGCCAGTTGATATTGTATTATTAGACTTTAGCAAAGCTTTTGAAAAGGTTCCCACACATAAGGCTGATGAAGAAGTTATTGCATGGTGGTATAGGTGGAGTGGTACATGGTTGGATTAAAGTCGTTGCGAATAGAAAACAGTGTGTACAACTAAATGGCAATAAATCATTCATGATACACAGTGTAGAATGCTGTACAACATGGATTCAGATGTGTGGTCAGTGTTTTTCTAATTATATAAATGATTTAGACCAGGGTTAAATGCAAGGTTTCTAAGTTTTGGCAGATGATACCAAAGTTGGCTATCACAGTTTGGAATAGTGAAGGATGTATAAAGATCAAAATGATCTTGATAAAAACTTCTTGGGTGGCAGATAAGTTGGCAAATGAATTTTAATTAGTGATGGGTGTAAAGCTCTTCACCTAGGTTACTCAAATAAAAGGTTTTAACTACGATATGAATGGGGATTGGCTTGAGTCTGTGGGACAAGCAAAAAGAGTTTAGGTGGTCGAATAGTAAGTGGGAGAGCATATAGCCTCACCTGATGCAGTCTCTCTGGAACGCTAGAAATAAGCTAATAGATTGGGCATTACACTGACCACTTCGCAATGTTGTTTACAAGAGCAAGGAAATTATAAGTAAACTGATCAGTAAGCTCTATAATAGCTATGTTAGGCCAGTAATAGAGTATTGTGCACAAGTTTGGCCCCTTTATTTAAAGAAAGACTTAGATTGCTAGAGCGAGTGCAAACATAGAGCAACAAAGATGATTTCTAGGTTTGAGGGTAAGAGCTTATGAGAGAGGCTGAAGGAGTTAGCAAATGTTTTCTTAGCATAAAGGTCGATTTTTCAGAGGGGAACATGACTCAGTGTACAAAATATTTACATCTATTGATAATACAAGACCAATACAAATTTTTCATAGTAGAGCATGACAGTGACCAGGGCATAATAAGAAAATAAGAAGAAAGCATGCCAATCTTGATAAAGAAAGCATGCATTCAGTAAGAGGTTTTGTTAAATTTTGGAAATGGTCTTGCCACAGGAGGTTGTGGAGTATGACTTGATTGCAGGGTTGGCATTGATTAAATCAAATTAATCACGTTGATTAAATCATTATTTTTATGAAAAAATCATGATTGTTTTGATTTTTTTGATTTTTTTAGGCAAATTTTTTTTCTAAATTAATAATTATTACTAGGTTAACACCTGATTAATGACAAGTATTTTTACTACTATTAATAAGCAAATTCATCAATGTAGTTTCAAATTTTTTTCAATAAATAAATAAAATAAAATAGATTAGTATATTATTATTACAGTATATATAATAATTTAATAACTTCTTTCAACTGAATAATAAATATACTTACTAAACTTACATAGTATATTAGGGTAAATTTTTGATCCATCATATAAACTAATTTTCAAATAATAATTAAAAGTAATTTGTGCCTAAAAAAATCAAAGAAATAAAAAATCAAAAAATCATTGATTTATTTCAATTTTTTTAGCCAAAATTTTTTTTCTAAATTAATAATTATATACTAGTTAATAAAAAATTAATGAAAATATATTTCATAAAGTGATTTTGTAAATTCATCAATGCAGTTCCAAATCATTTTCAGAAAATTCATTGCGTAAATTTAGGATTTTATTCCATTTCCCAGATAAACTAAATAATGTAAGATAGCAATCTAAAAATAAACTTAATTAAAACTGATCGGCTCGAAAAATTCTTCCTCCACTTATTTAAGTCGCTATTAATTAGGATTATTTACTTAATTCTTTTTTTTTGTTTATCAAAATTAATTAAAAAGGCAATTTGGTGAATAAAAAATCAATAAATCAAAAAATTCATTGATGTTACTTTTTACATTCATTTTGATTCTTTAGCTAATTTTTTTTTCTAATTAAAAATATATTTATAGTATCACCTGATTTACTCGCATCACAGTATATTTTTCATCGCTCCATACTTTACCAAAGTCAAACCATTGATAGAATTCGCTGCTATCGCCGTTCATTTCCTATCTAAGAATCTCCACGAACCGTAACTCAGATAATCATAAGCTATATATTTTACAATTAAAAACCTAAACATTAATATAATAATAATATAATACCTATTACTTACATAAACTTCATTACTTAAATTCAGGTAACTCACATCTGAAGATTAATATAACTAATTTACTCACACTAATCCTACACTACACATGAGAGCATAATAGCTGCCTAGAAAATCATGCACTCGAATATCACAAAAATCCAAAAACAACATGAATTCTCTCTTTTTGTTTTTTAGACAAATTTTTTGTTCTAATTAATATCTTATTCCTAGTTCCAAATGTTAGTTGCTATATTTTCATCTTATTAATACAGCAAATTCATCAATGTAGTTTCAAAATATTTTCAATAAGAAATAAATAAAATCTAGATTACTTAAGATAGTTATAACAGCATACTATACTGATATATATACTTTAAACACATAACTTAATTAACTAGGAGCCCAATATACCACTCCACATATACTTACTAAACTTATTTTCTAAAATTATAGTGAGTGATTAGGATATTGGGATATGATCTATGTTATATTCACTATATATTCGTCTAGGGAGTTCAAATTCTTTTTGGTTGAAAAAAAAATCAAAGCAAAAAAAAAAAAAATATTCCGTAGAATTTATCTTATTTTTTTTACATAATCTTCTTAAGGAAAATTTATGAAACTTAAAATTAATCTAATTATTGCTAAGTTATCACCTGATTAATGAATAACGTATATTTCAGTCATATATAATAAGCAAATCATCCCCCAACTGTCAGACACTTTACAAAACAATTCAATCTCCCTCCAAATACATAAAACGAAAATCAACAACACACTAACAATTACGGAATAATACTCAAGACACACTAAACTTACTACCCAACTGGAGCATTACAGTCCTCAACTATCAATACTAATATACAACATAAACCCTCTAATATACACCAAACACACCAAAACAACACACAACCACACATAAAATCTACCTCAATCCCACACCATAACTAATATAACCATACAACTATCATAACTTAGCAGTAATAAAATTAAGGAATACTCTATACATAACATAATCTATAATGACACCAACCAAACCACATAACTACACCCTAAACACATCACTCTCAGAAACGTACCCACACACGCACATCTCCGTCAAGGCACTCAGAACAAAACTCACACAACACACAAACAAATCCACATTCCTCTTTTTTATCAATTCTTCTTCTCACACCTAATTTATACAAAAAAATCAACAAAAAATCATTAACACACCTGAGCAACAATTAAGACTTAGAACATTTAACCGCTAACCACCAAGGGACAACACCCTGCAACACAACACCAATCCAAAGGCATCCAATGCCCTCGCATATATACCACCACCAAACCACCACAGAGTCAAATAAACCCATAACCTACCAAATATACTTTAGACGAACCGACCCACAACTTAAGGCAAGAGCGAATTTATATGTACAACCTTTACTACCAGACATACGTACAAAGTAAGTAACATCATAGTCGATGTATATGCCAACTGCGTCTCTATGATGACCTAGTGACCAGTATACATTGAGAGTCTGTAAGCCTATCGCTCTATAGAGTGACCAGCCTGTGTATCTTGCTCGAGGCCGATCATCATCCGTAAATACGCTTCATACTTTATTAAGTATTCATCGCGCTAGTCAGTTAAAACACACTGTGCTCCGTGGTATGTAGCGGTTTCAGTCTTAGGCCACTCGACAACTTGAAGACACACTCTTTTAGACTGTGTGGTGAGGATAAACCTCCTTGGATAACTATTTTGGAGTAGGCGACACAAGGTGGTCTCTCTTCTAGGTGTTCTTCATTTTGTTCGTTACCTTAAAGGTTACGCATGAGCTACTTTTTAACGACATCGCGTATCAATGAATGGAAACCCACAAACCTTTACTATCCCTCTTTTACATATGCAAATGATGACTAGTTTTTCATTTTTTACTATTTTCACAACCCTGAAAATTTAACCTCCTGTATTGTGTCCCCGTTTGTTGCTGCTAGGCAAGTAATTCTGACCCACCCTCCCAATTTTGCCATACGCTGTGATTAAGGTCATACTAAGGCTATTTTTTTTCCATCAATTCAGAAACAAAAACATCTTTTTTATCCAGGTTTCAATTTTTTTATAAAAGTTTCTACCCAGTCCGAAAGGCAATTTGGAAAACACATTCACGTGCCGCGTACGATCGCAATATGGACAAACACAACCTAAACAAACACATATGCATCTTTTCTACTAATTACTCATTTCTTCTTTGAAGACTACTCATTAAACTCAGATTATAAACCCAACACCATCTTAATCATTAAGATTAACACACACTCAAGGAAAACTACAAACATAGAAGGATGAAATTTAGAGAAGATTGACCCATCAGAGAGCAGCGCAAGGAACAGTCAACGCGACGAGAGACGGATTTGGGAAGGCCGCACAACGGTGCCGGTGTGAGTTTAGTAAATAGTGTGTGTATAATACAATACCAATCATCGCGACCACTGTCACTTACATCAAGCTAAAAAAGAAACACTAAAAACTGCTTGCTGAAGTACAACACCCGAACACCTAAACCACTAGAGCACACGAGCATATCTCCACTCTTCCTACCCAAGTACCAAGATGTCAGAATACGAACCACAACACCACCAGAACAGTGAGCATACACCTCCCAGAAAACAGAGAACACAAAACCCACGTGCCAAATAACAGAGCCCTCTAGAAGTTTTTGAAAAGCTCCGTATCCTCCTCCCCGAATTTGTATACCCCTTTCCTTTATGGTGTTAACATCGTCGTAAACGGAGGGCATTTTCGAATCGGCACAAGAAAAAAATATAGAAATTCGCCTATGTAGATTATGACCTCAAGTGTAAAACGCTATTTCATAGTATCAAGCAGAAAGGAGGCTGAGTCAGAGGTGATGGAATTGGCAACAGCAATAACATATAATTTAATTATAATTTAAGTTATATATATGACATTAATATTTTAGAGTATTTTATTCTACAGATAAACAATATCATCCTCGAGGCAGTATCTCTGGTGCTCCATGTTTCAACAATGTGTGAAATCCAAGATATTCCTATCGAAATTCGAGTTTTCCTTTTTTTTCTTACCCGCATTTATGTTTCATGCTTTAGCTGTTTATAGAGCTTAAGAGTATGAGTATTTTTTATGCTATTAAAGATTAAGTGATGAGGCTTGTTAACTAAGGTGTATTTTTTATTTATTACTAACCCATTTTATTATAATCTGGATCTTCATAAAAACCATTATTGAAGTGTGTACAGAATAAGGTTTACTCGAGGTTTCTTAAACAAAATAAGATCCCGTCTTTCTGAAAAAAATCACGACGTTCTTGTATTCAAGTTACACACTGAAATGTAACGGACACTATATATTCTATATTAACTTCATAACTATCCATACAAGTCCTACAATATAAATACTATACTACTACATATAGGTTATAGTCTACTTATAATATATATATATAATATACATATTATATATATAATATATATATATACTCACTACTACTCATCTATCTATCGTTTATTATTATTATTTTTATTATAACCAGTCGTAAGGCCTCTTATTCCCGAGGTAATTGGTCAGGGAAAGTATTTGTTGATTTCGGACCAAGTGCGAAGGTGCGGAATTATTTTAGGCGATAGCAGGCCCGCTTCAGTGTGACGTAGTCGGAACGCTTGCCACCGTAAAGCGTGGGTTCGCATCCTAGTACGCGGCTTTTCCAAGCGAGAAGCATGAAGAAGAGTGATATTTTTTTTTTGAATAGACGTTCTGTCGTATATGCACTTCTCGTCGTTCATTCTCCTCTCGCTCTCCCTTCAAACTCCCTATCTTCTACAATTTCCAGAACATCTTCCCAGGTCAATCTCCTCCCGCCCATCTCATTTTCTCTTTCCTTCGCAAATTCACATATTCAGCACTGAGCGTCGAACCGTCTTCCAAAAACTTCTTAACAATTCTTTCTTATTCCCGTCCGAATTCTGATCAATCTCCCCAAACTTCTCTTCTTCGCCAAGGTTCCAATCGGTTTGCGATACATATCAATCCTTTCACTCTTTCCACGCCTAAACTTTATAAAATCATTTCACCTTTCATAACTTCTCCCCCTTCACCTCACAACCTGGGTCTCTATGATTCTCTGTGTAGACCACTTTCATACTTGGTCCCCACCACTTGACAGCCTTTATAAATTCCAAGGCGAGTGTGCGGCCCCTTCTTAAAAAATTCGCCCAAACTCTTTCACCCAAAAGACATTATTCTCATCAAACTTCTCCCAACAATAACCCTCATATTCCCTAAAGAATTCCTCAACCTCTTTCGTACCATACACATTCATATTTATTAATTTTGGAATCGCGCAAGATAGACCTTTAATATTCTAACGTTCTATCGCTCAAGATTCAGACCAGATGCCCCGTCTCATTTCCCTCAAACACATTCACTTCACCTTCCAAACTAACAGTTATACTCGCACGCACTCACTCACTCACTCTAATATCATTCTCTCTCTCGACTCAGCGCTGCGCGTGTTCTTAGAAAGTCTTACCTACTTACCACTTTTAACTTTTCTCAATACTCCCTACTTTCTTCGTTCTACTCTTCCCATATTCTCGCGAGTCACACTCTATCTACATCCTTCTCTTCCATCCCCATCCCCTTCATCCTCAGTTACATCACTTAACTCATCATCCTTGTACATCACTTTTTCTATCATCTTATCTGGTCTCTTCTTCTGCGTGCGTGCGTCTATCCCACTTCTCCTCATTCCTCGTTGAGCATTCATTACTACCTTTGGAGTAGAGGTCACCCATTTGTTGGGTCCCACTTCATTGGCCATTTTCCTCCAATCCCATCAGCCCAAACTTTATATTCATCATTTCTTCCATTTTCACACCAATCTTTCCGTGGTGCAGTCTCTCTCTCGTGTTCGCGTTCGTGCTTCCCTCTCTCTCTTCGATTCCCTTCTGATAATTCCTCACCTTCCTCAATCTAATATCTGGTGCTCTCTCACATGACCCTTAATCCTCTCTCCAACTCATGGCACAAGCCTCATCGTACATCTCTATATGTCCTACACTACTACTCATGACTTTATCCTAAATATATATATATATATACCAGAATCATATTTTAAGTTTAGATTACTCTACACTACGTCCCCTCACCTATCCTTCGAAGAAGCCCCACGTTGGCGCCACCCAAATATGTAGGAATTATTTAACTTGACTTTAACCCCGAAACCAATTATTCCAACCGTAATACTCAGATAAAAACCGGCAACTAACCAAATAGTTAGAAAGACATACTCAATATAGTAGGTAGTACTATTTCCAGGACACGATTAAAGGGGACATAAAACAAAAAAAAACCATACACCTTAAATTTAGAAAGAAATAAAGAAAATAGTTAAATACTACAGTACCACCGTAATAAAAATCAAAATATCATTTTATTAATCAAGTATTCCCCCACTTACACTTAATTAAAATACTAAACCTGAACTATTAGTCATCCAAATACTACCTCTTAACAAAACACCGCGTTCTATAGGTAACCACTACAATTACTTTAAATTATAACTTATATCTTTATACCCTTATACAGTATTTACCAAACCTACACCACATAGAAAGACCAGAGACCATATCGAAAAATCAATAATAAATTCAATTAAAGAATATTTATATAATTATTAATATATGAGAAATTTTTAATTTTTAATTATCTCTGTTTTTTATTATTATCGTCTCTCTCTCTCTCGTCTCTCTCTCGTTCTAATTTTGACACTTACTATCGGACTTATGGGCTCACTCTTTGCTCTCTTGTTTTCATCGCTATATCTAACGCGTTCTACATGATTCCAACACGAAACCCCACTAATCAACACCGCAGTACACGACAAATATTAATATCAAGGACTTCTGAGTCTAAATATATCTTCCAACATATATCACAATTTCATCACAATATACTCTTTCCTGAATCACCAAGGGTTCCTTTATACAACATCCGATCCTCTCTACCTCACTCTTATGATCTTTGGTAATTTGTTATGTAAAATTCTACTCGACTACGTTATTTTGTTTAATTTTCTGGTTTTGTCCCGTTAGGTTTTAAAACTCTTTAGAATTTCTTCGCTGTTTTACTTTAATTAATATTTCCTGTTTGGTTTTCCAGTTGATTTTTATATCATTTCTACTTTTTAAATGTTTTCATCGATAGAAAACAAAGGGTCCACTGCACCGTTGACGTAATCGGTACCTACGTACCAGAAAATTTCCTCTCATACAAAAATTTCTCAACACTATCTACTATTTATAAACACAACGAAGATAAGCAACCAGTCCACAAAAAAAAAACTGGAACGAAAAAAAAATTAACAAATCCTAACAGTCAAACAGAAAATCAATAAGGTAAGAAACTAAATAGCACCACAGAAAATGTTATCTCCTATTCATGAATTCAAGTATTAAAAAGTTATTAAAAATCAATAAATGGAAGACCATAAAAAATTAGCATTAACCTCAGAATTAAATGCTTAATCTGTATTCGAACTCTAATAAGAATATTAACATTTGCATTACCATTATACTAAAATCCCTATCATTTAATATCCGTAAACTTCCATAGTATATTAAGAATTTCAACATTTTAAATTAAATTTATTAAAAAATACATACAAACAAAAATTAATAATCCCTAAGTTTGAGTGCTAACCCTGGCCCAAATTGGATGGTTTGACCAAGTTTTTTGGTATTTTCCCTTCAACTTGTAATCCACAACTCTCCAAACTGGCAGTACCCTCCACCATACCAAACTAGGTCAGAACCATACTGAAATTAAAACAAAATCCGCCTACATGTAGACATATACTATGAATGATACAACTAAAATAATAATTCTTTAATCAATATAAATATATAAAATATAAATAATAGATATATATATACGAAGAAAAAATCTTTCACATAACTCCAACACTCCGCTCAAGCGGAAAACGTAATTCCCATGAATGAAATCCTCTCATTAATTCGATAATTTAGTTTGTAATTAATTAAAACCCAAATTCAAAAACAAAATATATCCATTCAGTAATTAAAAATCAATTCAAAGTTTTACTCTACTGAACAACTGAAAAAAAATTTAAAAATGAATTACTTCGTTAACTTTAAATGAAAAAACTTTACTTAAATGAAATGAATAAGAGATTGAAAATATTAAATAATTAATTTCCCCTTTTCACTTTTTAAATTAATTCCCCCCCTTTTTCACTGAAAGTCCAGGCGCTCTCCTTGTTCCTTGACGTTCCATCTTTTTCTCCCGAAATCTCTTGTACCCTAGAAAAAAAAGAAAGACAATTATGAGACAAAGGAAAAAAATAAACTAACCGAACCATCCTACAAAGATAAAAACAGCAGAATGGGCAAATAAATAGCAGGTAAATATAGACAATGAGATTAAGGTGTATTTTATTTATTTTACTAACCTTTTATATAATTGCATCATAAAATATTATTTATTCTACATAAAAAAAATCGTTACAAGTTACCCTAGTGGTAACCCAACATGCACCTAAAATATATATAATAAATAACAAATACAACACTAACTAAACTATACTACTAACCTATATACTATATATATACTATACATATATATATATACTATATATATCACAATTTATTCTTTATTTTTATAAAATATTAAACTATCATTATATTATATCACATACCCAATCGTACGACCTCATATAACTCCCCAAACGAACCCAAGGTAATTGGTCGGGGAAAGATCACTACTCTCGCTTCACTCTCTCTCACGCTCGCGCACGCGTGCGACAGGAATATAGGCCGATACGCAAAGCCACACATACTTCACAAGCAATGTGAACGATAGTTCGGAACGCTATGCCACCCGTAAGCGTGGTTGATCCCTAGTACGCGGCTATACTCACTGAGCACAGCAATAGAGACCAAGAGTGATTAATTGTTTCGTCGCTCTCTCTCTCGCGCTCTCTCTCTGGCCTATATAACGTCTGTAGTGAAGATGTGTGTATGAGATTAGTGTAATTACCACTATGCCGTTAAACGCAATACGTAATTATATAATATATATATATATAATATAATATATATATATATATTATATATATATATATATATATATATATATATATATATAATAATATATATATTATTTTTGAATAGTATTTGAGAGAGAATTTGTAGTTACAACAAATGACAAGCCCTAGGGTGCTTTGTGGATTTGCATGAGCATGTTTGGTTAGTGGGTTGACTGGGACAGTCTTGACAGGCCCATGTGGCTTCTTACTGTCTCTATATTTTTAATGTCTTAATGTCCATATAGTAAAATCGGTGTTAACATAATTCATTTAAATTTACCTAATAATGTCCCCTCTGAGAATCGCCTTTCTACAGAAAAACATTCCTAACTCCTTCAGCCTTCCTTCATAGCACTTACGCTCAAAAACACCAGAAATCATCACCTTTGTTGCCCTACGATGCACTCGCTCTAGCATATATCTAAGCTTTTCTTTAAATAAGGGGCCCAAACTGGCGCACAAGCATAGCATAGCTTATTATACAGTTTAACTTATATTTTCCTTGCTCTGTAAAACAAACATGCGATTTATTGATTTGCCACAGATCTTATTACGCTTACCTCTCACACGCTTCAACCCACTGATTAGCTACTTTCAAATTACTACCTTCATAATCACACCTAAATCTTTTTTCTTAGGTCCACAGGACTACAGCACTTTAACCCATCATATCTGTAGTTTAAACACCTTTTACTTGAAACACAATAAACTCTAGTGAGCCCAAGAACTCTTACACACTTTTTCCTATAAAAATCACATATTGCCCAACACATCTAGCCGACACACACCCAAGAAAAGTCTACTCCCCTACAGCAGAACCCTCAACTCCACTCTTCCAAACCTTCTCTAATCACAATACCCTTCACTATTTCCTAACTGTGTGGCCCTTTTGGTCATCATACTGCCACAACTCCACTAACAGCACAACAACCTATGCATTTAAGTGCTGGTCCAAATCATTTAATATATGAGGAAACATAGTTGACCCAGAACCTGAACCCTAGATGAGAAAACCATGCTGGGGGTCATAAAATATTGTCATATAATTTTGCCATTTAGTTGTACACCACTGTTTTCTATTTCGCATGACTTTAATCAACCACATGTACTACTTCTACCTATAACCACCATTGCAATAAACTCTTCATCAGACTTAATGTGAAAGGGAACCTTATCAAAAGCTATTGCTTAAAGGTCTAATAATATCGAATACTCCAACTGGATATTTCCTCTGGTCAACCTCGCAACGTGCAAGCTCCAGACTAATGATTCACATACATTTCTGAAAAAGTCTTGTCCTGCAAAATGAAACCCTACCTTCTGACACGACGCTGCTGAGCGAATACATCACAACACATTGCTCTAAATCTCTCTAAATATTTATCTATCATGACTTTTCCATTAACTTTTCCAGAACCTTTACAACCAGAGATGTTAAGCTAACTGGCCTATAATTTCCCCAAAATCTTCCTACTTACCTTTCCTTATAAATTAGGTACAAATATGTTGTTTTCCACATTCATCTGTACCTCACCAAATGTTACCAATCTAGATCGCTTCTAAAAATCAACAATACAGTGCCTTGCTATGCCTGTACTACCCTCTTTTCAGAATTTTGAAAGGGCTAAACGTGGAATTTGTACAATAGAATCAAATTGCATTTCTCCGATAATATCTTTAAATGTCAAATTCAAATTCTGTAATCTATTTAATACCAAAACTATTAGTTTCTCCCAAAACTATATACTATCGTTCCTCAGTAAACACGTGGAAGCAAAATAAGCATTGAAAATGTTGACCACCACCTTATCTGAACTCACTAAATTTTCATAAATTTTAATTGGGAGAATTGTCGTATTTACTATTTCTAATTCTTTTAAAAAGCTAAAAAACTTTCTTCAGGTCTTATTACTATTCCTTTGCTAAATTAAATTTCTGCCTCTCTCTTTTGCCTTTCTTTTTTAATCTCTTCATTTTTCTATTTTCATATATTGATTCTGTGCTAATCTTCCCCATTACTACCCTTGAAAATTTTTAAAACATCTGAACTTTTCATTAATTTCTCTCTTATCTCTCTACTCCACCAAACAGTTCTCTTTGCCACCCTTATGGTTTTATCTTTAAAACATACTGAATATTCATTAAAAATTGCTTAAAATGTTCCCACAGATTTTAGTTTTGGTCTTTTAAACTCTTTATTCCAGTTCAATTGTACTAAGCATGTCTCAAAATTGGTAAAAATTGGCCATTTCTATTTCTAAGATCTTTCCTTATTAATTGCAATTGGGCCCAGATATCACATTCATATTAAATCTAATTATATTATGGGTACTCACTATGTCCTAAATTCTCCTCAACTCTAACCTATCCACCATACTTTTCATCGTTAGTTAATAAGTCTAATAGTTGCATCATGTCTTGTGGGTTCATGGGACCATACTGGGTCAAAAAGTTATCTTAGTATACAATTATGATGCAGAACTACTTATTTGGGTCCATATTAGACAAGGAATCCCAACGAATGTATGCCCAGAAAATTAAAATCATCCATTATGACTATTACCTTTTCTTTACTGCCTGATGTCTCATTTCTTTCACAATTTCCGTGTCTAATTCTTGACTGGCCACCGGAGGTCTATAAAATTGCCCTTATTCTATACAATTTATTGTATATAAGGATTATCTACCCACACTTGATTCAAACATCATGATTATTTAAAGGTCCAGTCATAATACAGATAAGAATATTTTGCTATTTAACGTAAAGCGCACACCACCACCCTTCTTTCTCTATGCTGGTATAAATAAAGTGAATATCCGTCTATTTCATATTCCTGCAAGGAGTCTCCATATTATTCTTCATTAACCCAGGCTTCAGTTATGCAAATAATGTCAGATTCTCATTTATTTTATAACTAATCAGCTCATTTTTTATTTCTAAGGCTTTGAGCATTAGTGTTAAAAGCATTTGATATTTTAAATGCTGATATTTTTATTGCTATCAACATTATTTGAATCTGTAACAACAATAGTTTTATTTATCTCACCACTATTTCAGTTACAATTTCTATTATTTGTATCCAGATTTAGCCTATCACCCCCAACTTTACCTAATTTTTTGATAAACAAGTCTCCAAAATTGGGGATCCTGAATAGCAACACCTTTACGACTCAAGCGAACTCCATCTGCTGCAAAAGATTAGATGGTGAGAATTCTCTCCACAAATCCAAAAAACCTAATATTTTGTGAAAAACATAATTTCCCTACCCTTTCATTTACAGTTAAAGCTCTACTCCCCCATTCCTGACCTGCACTTTCTTCCACTAGCTTCCATCTTCTGAATCAGCCCCCTATAATCTGCTATTAATTCTTCTGACCTTCTATGTCCTATATAATTTGTACCCACATGTACAATCACATTTGAATCAACATTTGTAGAATCAATCACTCTATCTATCCTATCCACAATATCACTCACTCTAGCACCTGCATAACAAAAACAATTGCAAAAAAACTAGATATGGTTTTTGTTTTTACAATACTTATAAACTGTAATATCCTATAATCACTTTATATAACTTTACTCTTTTATAGATATAGCAATAGTAATCAGTATAATACGGTATATTAAATATTTTATAGTTTTTGTTATAATTTTTGATAAATTCACTTTCTCTAGATAATTATGGAGCTAATAAGTGTTTACACACTGTTTAGTATTGGTATTATTCCTAATACTCATTTGTATTCACTATAATATACTATAGCTAATAAGTAATTTGATAGTATATAATTAATTAATAAAAATTTGAATTGGTTTTCAGATCACCTTCATTACTAATTGCAAAAACTTTTTAAATCCTAAAACTCTGAAAGTTTATAAGTCTGGCAACACCAAATAAACTGTCACTTTCTGGAGTAAAAAAATAACTCCTCAACTAACACTCCACTTTAGGTGACCAGATGAATGTAGATTAAAGTTTAATAGCTCCACAACCAAAGATTCCTCTTTATACTAGTTGGAGGAAATTTCTATAGTTTCTCAACTCAAACTCCTTTTTGTACCATCTAATGGAAAATGTAGAGTCAACAGCTCCTCAACTTAAACCTACAAAAATATACCTATGTAGTGGATAAAATTTATTTTATATTTATAATTATTCTTCCATATTGGAGTGCTTTCTAAAATTTATAATCCCTAATAAATATATGAAAAGTTATTACCTCCTGATTAGGCCAGAGGTTAAGTAGAGCATAGAGAAGTTCTGGTATAAGAAGAAAGGTTGAATAAATCTTTACTGAAGTACCATCACAATAATGAATAAAAATGTGAACAGAAGTTCTCTTCTTTATGCTTAAAAATTTAGAACAGAATAATTAATACTCACAATTCGCTGTGACTAAATGATATCTTCCACATATTTTCAGTTGCCTATTAATATTAACAAACTATACCTTTGTGTAGGAATTGGTGAGATCAATATTCAAAAACTCTCAGATGAAAGAATCAATCTGACTCTAAACTGAAACATAGAAAAGATCATGAAGAAATTTGTATAAATTACATATTATATAATATTATATATATAATTATATATAATAATAATATATAATATACTATAATATATATATTATATAAATATATATATATATAGATTTAAAAACAACATAGCAAATAGTAATACATATAGTTGATAAGGTATCGAGAGATGATAGAAATATAAATTTATATAATAAATATATATATATATATATATATATATATATAATATATAAATATTATATATTATATATTATAGATAATATATATATATATATATAGCTATATATATATATATATATATATTATATATAGTATAATATATATATATAATATATATATATATATATATATATATAATATATAAGTATTGACCTGTATATATGTTAGTATATATATATGTATATTATATATATATATATATATATATTAATGAATAGTGTCAAGGGCAATTTGATATTTTTTTAAAATATTGATTACCAGTTTTATATTTTATATATGGCATCAATACTCTCTAATCATCATCCTTCAGTAATATAACTCACCTATCTCTCTTTGTCTCTCTCTTTACTCATAACTTTGTTACTTGCATTCAGTTAGCTATTATTGTAGTAATGTGAAAATATGCCTTTTTTAATGGCTCCAGAACATCTATAATGATATAATAATTTGCTTATAAATGTCTTATTGGCTTAATTTATCAATTAAACTTTATAAAATGTATGTACAGTATGTGAGATGAAAACCTGACTATAGTGTTCTCTAGTATTAGTTTCAAGTGTCTTTGGTAGGTCTGTGGGTTTTGAAATGTACTAGCCACCCACAGATACTTTTGACTCCCTGTTTAATATATTTTAACATGTTATTTATCTCTATAATTTGTAAAAAAAAATTCTTAGTTACAGTGATGATGATGATGACGATGAAGAAGATTTTACAGCTGAATTATTAGATATTACAACGACCGCTGTCTCCAGAAATTCAGGAGTCATTGACACTCATCGGTACAGAATCAGGGTTAATGAAGAAAATGTATTCAGTCAAGGTCTTGATATTGAGGATGCTTTCATAAAATTTATTTATTTGTAAAAATGACAATATATCCATAACTGGGAAGAATCAGCAATTTTTATGGAATAGCATTTCCAACTTTTTTGATTATATATATATTATATTATATTATATATATATATATATATTATTATTATATATATATTATAATAAATATATATATATATATATATATGTATATATATATATATATATATATATATATATATATTATATATATATATATATATTATATATATAAAATATTATATTATATATATATAATTATATTATATTATATAAAGCATATATATATAATATATATTATATTATATATATATAATATATAATAATATTATATATATATATAATATAATATATATATATATATATATAATATATATATATATATATAATTATATATATATATATATATATATATAATATATAATTATAATATATAATATATATATTAGGGCGGGCGTAAAATTTTTTTTAGGTTTCGTTTTGCCCTAGTGTGGAAAGTTGGTACTAGTGGTAGGATGGTGCAAAGTATTCAAAGAAAAACAAATAATATCTTCCATCTCTTTTTCATCCTTGAATTTTTAGAAATCTCTATAACATTTTAAGATTTATGAATTTTTCATGCAGCTCTTCGCTTGTTTTCTGTGTGAAAACAACCCAGAACTCACCACGGGGAGGTGGCTGCATTGCGAGTTCCACCCGTGCCCACCCATCCACCCAACCATATGGGCACTAACTCCCTTGCCCTTGCAGTTATTCCGGTTTTACTCGGTACTCGCGTTTGGTTTCAAATGAAGGCATAGCTTTTCTCGACTCTGTTCTGCTTCTAACTAAACCGTCACGCTTATTTTCTCCACACACAGCCATAGAAACTTCTGTTACTAGTTTCACGAAACGTTCAACACTTTGGGTGTGGCAGGGAAATTTTAGGCTTCCCAGGTGTTGAGCTACAGACTCTCCATCTCCACTGAAAATCAAATTTCTCAAATCATCTTCTGTTAAGTGAGATGTTATTGGAGGTTCCGTCAATTTACATTTCTCCCAATCAATAAGATCTATATATGAAACTGCCTCGAAGTTGAGCGGGGGAATGTTGTAGTGTCTGATCCCTTTCTTTTTTTCCATTCTTGCTTGCAAAATCCTACGTAGTCCAAGTTCTCGAATGGCCTGTCTGTCGTCTGTGATCATTGACAGGATTATTGCTTCCGGGTGGCCGAAATAGCCGTTTCTCTGGATAATGGGATCGACCACAGTCTTTAATTCTTTTTTAAGATAGCGCGAGATGTTTATTGCCTTCCACAAATTTCGTGGACCATCCGTGCAATATTGATTTAATTTTATTGTAAACCACATTGGTGCGTACACTCTTATGACGAACTCTGCCAGAGTTTGAAGTTGGTTTGAAGGATCTGAAGAGCTAATGTATAAACGCATAATGCGATTTGCGGTTGTTAGCCAACGTGCATGAGACATTTTCCCAGGTTGCCTTTGTGACAAACCTGATGAGCAGTTTCCATTTGTGACAGCTTGACAAATATCCCAAAGGTATCGCTGGTCTGTGCTAAGTTCGTTTCTGTCGATTTTCGGAAATTCGCTAGAAATGGCTACAAATTTAACAACTGGGAGATTCTCGCAATTTGCCAATAATCTCCCAATTGGGCCAGAAAATGCATTAGGCCCACTCGTTCCACCATCCAAATGCTGCACCAAATGTCGGAGTGGCAACTCATTTGCGTGTAACTGGCAGATAAACCAGTGTAAGGGTTTGCCAATGGCTTTCTCAAAACGGGCAATTATGCCATTTTTATAGCCAGTATTAATGACTGTTCCATCGCACCCTATTGCTACTAGTTGATGATTGTCAATATTCTTATTCTTCATGAATTGTAACATCATTTGAAAGATGCTCAAAGCCGATGAAGAGGTTGGTGCTATGTGTCCAAGGTACTTGCTTCCTGGTTCCTTAATCATTGTAACGTGTTCTTCCAGGACCGTTTTCTGGTACATCTTTCCCCCTACACTCTCTTGCATTAGAGTTTGGTCCTTCCTTCCGTCAAAATAAAGTCCCTTCAGTGGTTCCAGCTGCCTTTCGTTTCTTTGCTGATACTCTGTACGAATTTTTTTCCTCTCTCTTCTTATTTTATGTCTATCAACCACATTTGATGTTTCTGATTCGTTAATCATCCCCAAATCTTCCAAAACAGCGCTTGCAATGAAGGCTCCAGCCCGATCTGAAACTCCGGTCCTGTCGCAAGCTGTAGCTAATGCTGGGTATCGTCTTGATCGTGACGTCTTTTTCCCTTCAGATTGTGTCAATGTGGACGTGGAAGGCTTCAAGTATTCTGTTTCACTATCGGAATGATGTGGATGTGGATCCACGTCAGAATCTGGTTCAGGAAATGTGAGCCTAGATGGAGTAGCAGATGGAGAAACGTTTATTTTACGTCTCAATGCTTCTGTCTCTTTCTGCTTCCTTTCGGCTCGTTTCCTCAGCTTTTCAGTTGTTTTAAATCATCTGTGCCTATGGACATTTGCCTAAGTGTTCGTTGGTCTATAAGAAAAGATCTTTCCATTTCAGGGATCCTTTTATGCTTTGGGCAATAACATTTTTGAAAAGAAACACACTTACATGAAGAAATGTCGAACAATTTCTGCGAGTCTATCTGGAAGGTTTTAAGCTTCGTTTCTAAAGTTGCTGTTGACAATGTTTTCATGCCAAAATATTTCTTTATCTTGTATTTTTCTTTGTATATGAAGATCATCTGTTCTACATGTTGACGAGAAATAAAAGGAAGAGAGGCTGTATGTCAAATTTCTTCGGTGCCCTTATTATATGCAGATGATTTGGTTTTGTGTGGCGAATCTGAAGTGTGTTTGAGAGATTTGGTAGAGGGGTTTGGCAATGTGTGTAAAAGGAGGGGCTTGGAAGTAAATGTAGATCACAGTAAGGTAATGGTAGCAAGTGAGAACAGTCTGCAGTGTGAAGTTATGTTAGATGGTGAGCAACTGGAACAAGTGTTGAGTTTAAATATTTAGGATGTAAGTAGGATGCAGTGTAGTAGAAAAGTTGTGAATGGTAGGAAGGTGGCTGGTGCAATTAAATCCTTGGTGGATGCATGAGGGTATGTTGTTACCTGTGTTAATATATGGTAGTGAAACTATAGTCTGGAATAAGAAGTATAGATCTTAGGTACAATGTGTTCAGATGGACAATCTTAGGAGCGTGTTAGGTTTGAGAAAAATTGATAAAATGAAGAATAAATGCATTAGAGAGTTGTCTGGTGTGAAGAAAGGAATAAATGAGACTGCATTGAGATGCTTTGGTCATATGGAAAGGATGGATATAGTCAGTGGTTAAAGCGTTATATAGTGTTGAGTGCTGGAAGTACAACTGAGTGAGATGGGATGAAGAAAAGTGATTGAGTAAAAGTAAAGGAATGCCTGGTAGGAGAGAAATGTGAGAGGTTGCAGACAGAAGAAAGTGCATTATAGGAGTGATGTGGTTTTGTGAGGGGTTAGTTTGTGGCCCGCCGGGTGCCAAGAATGAACCCTACATTGATGAGATGCCCTAGTGAGGGTCCAACTCTGTCGCCTGTGAAGCTCTAGGGTGGTATTTCTGACTGCAACAAGTTCTCACTAAAAGGTATAAATGGGCGGTAACACTGGGCTTTCTTTTTGACTTGCATTCATATTCTTACTACTTATTCTGTTTCCAGTCATGTTATTCACCTTACTTCCCAGTCTTGGAAAGAAGGGTGAATATATATATATTTATATATATAATATATTATATAATATATATATTAGTATATATATATATAATATATATTATATATAATATATATATTATATTATATATATATATATATAATATATATATATACCTATCAAGTAATTTATATATATATATCATATATATATAATAGTTATATATATATATATATATATATATATATATATATATATATATATTATAATATATATTATATATATATAATATATAATATATATATATATATATATATATATATATATAATATATATATATATATTATTTTAGATTAAATATACAGTATATATAATATATATATATATATTATATATGGGCATTCCATGTCACTTCAACCATTTTTTGGCTATTTTTTCTGTGACCCCTTTCGATTTTTATGAAAAATGGCACACTAACAGATCTTGTTGAGAAAATATGAATGGTGTTTATTGCAGGTCTCTAGCTCATACGGTTCAGAAAATATGACCTTTGAAACTTTGGTCAAAATGTTCAATTTTGAGAGAGTAGTCCTAGGTCAAAATACAATATCTCGGCTTCTATGGCACTTAGAAGCATCGTGTAAAGACCATTTAATAGATCTTGAATAGCTGTACAACATTTATTTAGATGATTTTGACCTCGGAGGTCAAATAAAAAATTTGACCTTTTGGTGACCTTGACCTTGACCTTGAAAAAAAACTATTATTCGTTTATTTCAAACTTTGCTCAATTATTGTTATATATGTATATTTTATTTTTTTAATGAATTAATTTTGGTTTTGGCTTGGTTTAGAAAATATAAGCAATTTAATAAGTACAAATATCACATTTTTCACTTTTTTTAAAATTACAGAGTGATTCTTATTTTATCGATATATTGTAAGGTTATATAATGATGACACTTGATGAAAGAAGCTATCTTTTATTGTAAAACCTTTTAGTACAATTAAACGTATATAATATATATATATATATATATATATATATTATATAATATTATATATATTATATATACTATATATATATATATATATATATATATATATATTATATATATATATATATATATATTAAACAAATATTGATACCCTTTATTTTTTAACAAATTTGTAGATTTTGTTTACTTCGACTGGCAAACTAATGAGTACCACTTGACCATGTTAATACACATTCTTTTGGACGAAGTTCTGCAAACTTTGAAAACCCGATTTTGATATCTGGGTGCTTCTCTTTGAAAAGCTGATATGCTTCCTTTAAGTTGCACAGGATTAGAAACTTTTGCTTCTTTTCTCTTGTTCCATCAACTCGTTTTACAGACACACAATCTTTCATTCCTGGCATTTCTCTGGACACATCTGCTGAATGATAGAAGTCAATTACAATGGAAATGTGTTCACTGTCTAGTCTTTTTCCTAATCTTACATTCGGTGTTGAGAACACTCCTTTCTCTTTTGCCAAATTCTTTGCTTGCCTAGCCATGAAATTGGAGCAATTAAACTCTTTCATTATTCTTGTTAATGGCCAGCGTTTTGGCAAGATAGTTAAAATAGAAAGCTTTTCACTTCTGCTTGTAGATTCCTCATTGAATTTTTCTTTTAACTGCTGAAGAATTTCTATTTCTGTATTATCAGTGTCACTGTCTGTAATTGGTTGCCCAGTGGCTAGTTCAAGTTTCCTTTTATAAGCTGTTGTTACTTTACATAGCTTTTTCTTGGCATAACTGGGTTTGCCAGATAGTTTAGATAATTTAATTGGTGTTTCTTCAAGCGAGACCAATGATTTATTAATTTCACTAACTTCATATTCCATTTGAGCACCATCATCATCAACTTCATGTTGGGCAGACTCCACTTCAGGAGAGGAATGCAATGATTGACTTGATGAAGAACCCTTTTCACTTTGATCCTTTGTTAACTTTTTGCGACAGTTACTACATAATTTGTGGTATATCTCAAAATTTAAATTAGGATATTTATCAATCAAATTTTTTGTCACATTTAGAAGATTTTTCTTTATCTTTTGTTATGTACATTAAAAGGTCAAACAAAATTTTCCACTATTTAATATTGTTATCGAACTGGCATCCATCTGAAAAAGTATATATTATATATATATATATATATTATATATATATATATATAATATAATTATATATATATATATAATATATATATATATATATAGTATATGTATAGTCTTACACTTACAGTTGTTTCACATGAAATTATATAGTTCACAGTAGCACAGGATAGCCTCTTTATATACACAAAATAAAGAAAAAAGAGTAATGGTTTAAAACAACCAAAGATTTGAAAGCGGAAAACGTTTTACTGTGAAATTTATCACACTACTGAAATATTTTCTTTTCCCAAAGTGAATATAAAATATTAAAATTTTATAAAAAAAAAAAAATATGAAAATCTCATAAACCATTAAGGTCTCTTATCTATATTTTCTACCTGATACCTGATAAGTATAGAGATATAAATCATTATTTAGTTTTCCCTTATATATTAGTATATATATATATATATTATATATATATATATATATATATATATATAATATATATATATATATATATATATATATATATATATATATATATATATATATATATATATATGGTTAAAGGGATTATAAAACCCATAGATAGGAAAAACTTTAATTAATGATTTATTATCTCTATACCTATCTTATCTAGTACACCTTTCTTATCTATCTTATTACCTTATAGAAAAAGGGATATATATATATATATATATATATATATATATATATATATTATATATATATATATATAATATATTATATATATATATAATATATATTATACAATCAGCATAAAATAATGGGGATATTGTTCGTGTTTTTATATATTTATGCTAGGAAGATTAAACATAGCAGAAACCATTCTCAGTAATGGATAATACACCATGTGGTTTATAATCTCCCCATGTGGTGTTGTTTAGTTTTAAGTATCATGGCTTCATTTATTGGAAAACCCTGTGGAAATTGCATATATTATAATATTGTTTCTTTTCTGTTTTAGTATTGTTATATATTTTAATACATGTTCTGAGGAATTTTTAAGTCACAGAAGGATTAGATAATTATTCTTGTGACTCACTTTCTATTATCATTGTACCAAGAATTTTCCTTGAAGACCTTATATGTGGATTATAGATTCATCTAAGGTCAGTAATACAAAGATAATTAACCATAATCTTATCTCTTATGCAATACTTTATAAATAATATATGATTATGGATTAGTAACTCATGATAGTAAATTTAACTTAAACTTTACAGTACTAAAATATAAAGAGCACTCAAGAAAATCTTGGGTAAAGGAATAAAGCAAGCCCTTTTAGAAAATAGGGTGAGTTTTAAGCAAATGAATATATAAGTTAAAATGTAACAAAATTGATGAAGCATAATATGTAATAAAGAATAGGTAAAAGTTTTTAAACATAACAACACTGTTAATTAATTTTAACAGGCTTTTAATCCTTGGTTGAATTCAAATACCTGGTTTCTAATACCTGGCTTCTAATCCTTGGCTGAGTCAGTGTTCTAATCCTTGGCTGAGACCAGATTCTTTGGATTCCTTATTCCATCCTGTAGATATTATCCATTAATTCAAAGCTAAGTCATTATATTGTTAATCCAGCCTCCTATTTCCTAATACTTACCTTAACTTCTTACATGAACAATATTTGGAAACTACTTTCGTTTCCACTCTCGAATCTGATTTTATAATCCTATGAAGCTTTCTAGAGCTAATGTACATAATATATTTAAATAGATTTTAAGAATAAATAATCAATAATTGTGGTGTATATCACTTTCTTATTTATTCTTTGTTTCTGTGAATTAGTTATTGGATTGTTTGTGTTGGCAGTCCATACTTATTCATTGGTACTTATACTTATTTAAACTATTAAAATCCTTTCTACAGTGGATGAATTGAGTTGGTAAAACCTTCCTTCTTCCACAAGTATAATATTTATAATTCTTACAAACCTAATTAAAGATAGAACTTTTTCTGGTGTGTCAAATCCCTGATTATTTACTTTTGATTAATTATTTCATTCTATTCTGTGATCTATGGAAATATAATTAGATTTAATCTTCAACTTTAATATTCAGTCAAAATCTGTGCAGTGACACCTTGGTTTAATATTCAGTCAAAACCTGTGCAGTGACACCTTGGTTTAATATTCAGTCAAAACCTGTGCAGTAACAACTTGGTTAATTATAGTGAATAATATACTTACAACTGATCTTCAAACTGAACATCAGGGCAAGATTTAATATAGAACAATTTATTAGTAAATGATCACAATCCTCTCTGATAGTCATACAAGTTAGCAGGCCGATGGAGTCCTAAATGACAAATTTCCTCCGTTACGGAGAAAATCTAATCTGCTCCGTATTACCCCTGATGGTGTCATATGGTTGCTGTGCTGACTAGACCTTCAAACCACTATCTTCGAACATCACAAACCTAACATCTGTGAAATCTCCTATAAATTGACTTTCGTAACCTTATAATTCTTCAACTTTATACCTGCAAGAAAGAGCGGAGAGAGGTACCTCACCGTCGGGTACAATTGTTGATCCCAGCGTATCTCCTCTCCGCCACATAAATAAATTAAGTGCCCCTGAACAGGACTCTTTTGATGTCTGCGGCTTGCGTGCACTAGGATTGTGACTCTCGCTCACACCGACATTTATTTTTGAAATCATCGATTCTCTTCTTAATTCTTTTCAAAGAAATCTTTCTTTTTTGTACTTACATTAAACAGATTCGAGAGTTAGTTAGTAATAACCCTCCCAATCTTTTGAAATACTTTCCTTTAAAACTTAAAAATGTCAGAAAAACCTCAACTTAAAGACTTGGAAACAAGTACAGGTGATGATAGCCAAGAGGCTTTGGACTTCGATCCATCTCTTGCAGCTATTGCCTTAGATCCACGGTTAGACCAACGTCTACGTGATGATCGAAATAAAAATAAATTAGAATTGAATGTAGGAATGAATGTGGAAAATAAAGACAGGGTAGAAATTTCCAACTCTAACATACCTTCAGTTCCCAAATCTGACTTAAATTCACTTGGCAATTCTGACTTAAAATCAGTTCCCAACTCTGATAAACCCTTCACTGAAACCGAAATGAGTACCTTATTAACTAAACTCCAAAAACAGGTGACAAGTGAAAGGGAAGTGGCTAATGTAAATTCGGTCAGTAATGCTGAACACAGAACGTTTCATGATCGAGGACAAGGTATCCCCTCTGGCTTCGATTCCCATAATTTACAAATGAATAAAAATACCACTTCTTTTTATGATCGTGAGTATAAACCTTCCTTAGTTTCCCAATCTCAACCACGATCAATGCCTCTTCTACATAATCCACCCAGTTATGTAGAAAATTCTAGAAATCAAATTCTTTCTAATTCTAATCTTCATTCTAATCCTATCTATCATCCTAATTCTAATCTTATTGCTAATCCTAATCTTATTCCTAATCCTAATTCTGGACTTACTCATAATTTTCTTCCTAAATCTCAACTTTTTCCTAATCCCAATCTTCGTCATGATTATATATCCCCAGGAAATTACTATAATCCACCAAAGTCTCTATTTAGAAATCCCGATATGGGTAGAGGCAATAGAGAATTTCTATCCCCTGTAAATAGAGGAGAGGCTGACTTTTCCGAAAAGTATAATAAATTGATACAGCCTAAACGAGAACAAATATTTAGAAATCAAAATCCGGAGCACCAGATGTTATCAACTGACCCTAGCGTCTATTCTGGTTGTTATCCACAAGGATATGCTCAAACACATTCTGAACGTCGTATTCCTGACGACGAAGAACCTTCTATGTATTCAGGACCACACATGAAACGGAGACTTGATATGCTGGAGGAAGCCATTGTGCTTCTTACCCAGTTACTCAAGAACTCTCAGAAACTGAAGGTTGTGGATCCTGGAAAATTCAAATATGAAACGGAACAAGATCTCTTGGTCTACCTGGCTGATTTTGAGGCTTATTGTAGTTTACACTACCCAAACGCCCATCACCAATGGTTAAGACTACTTGGTCGGCAGCTGGAAGGAAAATTTCAGAACATCTACCGAGAAATTATAAAAGATAATCGTGAATATTTCTCTGTACGGGATAATCTTGTTTGTTGGTATCGAGATGAGGAAAGAAAGAAAAAGGAAGATCGAATACAGAAGTATCATGCCGCTCACCGATACCCTAATGAGAACATCAAAATGTTTGCCCTTCGGTTGGAACGCCTAGCTAGCCAAGCATATCATGGACATGATATGAGAGATCATGATTCCCTTAGAACCGCTTTCCTTTGTAGTTTGCCTCCAAATATTGAAATGTTCGTCCGTCAATATATTAAAATGATGGAGTTGGACGGGTATAGTCGAGCTACATGGGAAAATATCGTGAATTTCGCTGATTCTTTGGACAGCGATAACCTTGTTTTTCCAAGTTCCTTGTCACAAACTAATCCACTTGAGGTCAACCCATCAACTTCTTACCGCATTGACCAAAAAGTGGACTTACACGAATCCTTGGAACCAGTGGTTCAGATTAATACGGCACTCCCTGGATGGACTGATGTTTTGGATCACAAAGTCGAACAACGTAAGACTAAACCATCCAAGAATAATCACCGTAAGGCCCAAAAGAATAAAAGTAGCACTCCAGAACGAAATAATGGTAGTCGCTATTATCGTGACTCCACTAATAATTACAAGAACCATGATAATATAGTTCGTTCTGACCCTAATTCAAATTCACAGAACCGTCCTAAGGCTGCTGATCGAAGAAATGTTTTGTGTCACTACTGTGAAAAAACAGGTCACTCCATGGAAGAGTGTTACAAATATCTTGGAGTATGCAGTTATTGCAAGAAGAAGGGTCACGTCCGGGGAAATTGTCGTGCTAGGATTTCTTCTTCATCTTCTTCCCTAAATATTAGAAAAGTAGTTTGTCCCTTTTGCGGTGGTCCTCACGCTGGGATGAGGTGTTCACACAATAGTGCTCCTCACCAGTCCCATAATCATGACCCCGAGTCTTCTTCCCTTAGAACTGTTCCCTTTGAAAAAGTCTATTCCCGGTCGTATTCAAATCAATCGACCAATCACAGGCCTCCATCGTCCAAGCAAGTAGAACCGTCCCTACCTTCAAGTAAAAATTTAAATCTAAGTAAAAATTTAAACCCTTTAAACTCCTGGTCTCCCCGGACTTGAGTCCTCTGGTGGAGAATAACCCTTTAAGTGACTCAGTCAATGATGATGGATGCATGGGAAATTGTAAAACTTCTAACCTTATTCCCGAGAAATCTTCAGAACGACCTCCCGTAGAAATGAATAAACCCTTAAAGAATCCCTTAAGGACGATGGTAGTCCATTGTACCCCTTTCAAGGAGGACCCTCTGATTGTTTCAGTTGCTTTGGTTCCCAAAAGCTCTGGCTTCTACAGTTGTATGGTAGATAGTGGAGCTGGAATTAGTCTGATCAGCACTGAAATAACCGAATCCTACATGAGGAATTTACCATTACGACCTTCTGTAGATATAAATATTAACGCCATCAGCGGTCTGGTCAGAGAACATTCAGTACCTATTGACTTCTATATTGAATGTAATCTGTATTTTCATGACAGTGATTATGTCTCTAAACCAGTCATTTTGTTGGTAGTTCCTCAAGAATTTATGCCGGCTTCGCTAGTTTTAGGGGCTGTCGCTTTAAAAAGAAAATGACCTTCTCCCAGACTTAACTACGCGGGAGTTGGTACATAGATCTAATGATTGTATAGAACCCGTAGCTAAGGATGAGAGTCTAAACATCCCTTTTTATAAATGTGTCACGGTAAATTCCATTAACGTTCCCCCGTTTTCTTGTCAGATGGTGGAAGTAAAGTGTCCTTCATCTGAAGTCTCTGCCTTGGTTGGTTTTCAATCAGAGCCAATGGGATCTGTTGTACCAATTCCTGGTGTATTGGATTTGCGAGATTCGTGTAGGATCGCTCTATTCAATCCTTCCGATACACCCCATTATTATAGAAAAGGGACTGTAGTAGGTAGTTTGTGTTCCTTGGAAGAAGAGGATCTTCTTCAAATTAATACTAGGTCAGTAGAGGCAAATTCCGAAATCAACTTAAAAGCAGACGTATGGTCCCCCACTAAATTGGAGGAGGAGTTTTGCTTTGCGGATATTCCTATCTCTGACCTTGAAAAGAAACGATTAATCGCAGTGTTATTAAAACATAAATCGGCTCTCAGTTTCGGTGACCACGACGTTGGAGTGGCTACTAATATCACACACAATATCGAGGTAGAAACTGGTCGACCTGTGAGATTACCAGTACGTCGTTTCCAGGGTTCCTTGGCTCAATAAATAGAAAATCAATGTCATGAACTGTTGGAGCAGGATATTATTAGACCTAGTAAATCCCCGTATCAGCTCCGGTGGTTCCGGTCCGAAAACCTGACGGTAAATTACGATTATGTATCGATTACCGGAAATTAAATAGTGTTACTAAGACCGATTCCTTTCCGTTACCTAACCTAATAGATACGATTTATAACATGTACGGTAAGGTCTATTTTACAACAATAGATCTGGTCCGTGGATATTATCAAGTATCAATGGAGCCCGAGAGTATTGAAAAAACTGCTTTTTCCACCCCATTTGCACAGTACGAATATTTAAAAATGCCCTTTGGTGTAAAGAATGGTCCGGCAACATTTACGTGGGATGATGTTGGCATTGGAAGAATTACCATGGTCCGAGGTTATGGTATATTTAGATGATATTATCATTCTTAGTAAAAATATAGATGATCATCTAACCACCTTGGATCGTGTCCTTTCTGCACTAGAGAAAAATGGTTACAAACTTAAACCCAGTAAAACTCGGCTTTGTCGTACTGAAGTGGAATTCTTGGGTCACCATATATCACGGAAAGGTATACTTCCCCTTCAGAAAAATCTTAGAGGAGCTTTGGAATTTCCTGTCCCCACTACGGTAAAACAATTACGCCAGTTTCTGGGAATGGTAAACTTTTATAGGCGACATATTCCAGATTGTTCTCAAATCAGTAAGCCTTTATCATGCCAGACTGGTGGTAGATCCATTAAATGGACGCCGGAGTGTCAGCAGGCCTTCGATCAACTTAAAGAGGCCCTAGTAAATCCCACCTTGTTAGGTTTCCCTGATTATAGTCCGGAGGTTTCCCCCATGGAGCTCCATGTGGATGCTTCAGACCTCGGGGCTGGGGCTTGCCTTTCACAAATTCAAGACGGCGAACGCAGGCCAATTGCTTTTATTTCTATGACCTTTAATGGGGCTCAGAGAAATTATGGAGTAATTGATAAAGAACTTACTGCTTTGCGTTGGGCTGTCAAATCTCTTAGACCTTTCCTCCGGGGCATAAAATTCATTATATATACCGACCATATGCCACTCATCTATTTACAAAATATGAGTTTGGTTGATGGAAGGTTAGCTAGGACTATGGAAGAGCTCTATGAATATGACTTCGATATCCGTCATATATCGGGCCCTAAAAATATAGTTGCTGATGCTCTTTCCCGATCTCCCGTAAATGATAATATGGAAGAACCCGAAAAGCCTTTGGATTTCATTCCTCCTGGGTTCTTTCCAATAGAAATCAGCGGAGGAGGGGACTCATTATATAAATGTTTTTCTCTTTATTTATATGGGTCTGTCGAGAGACATTTAGAAGTAAGAGATGTTCTTATTGAAGAATTACAAAAGCATCCTGTAAAATATAAGCTTCAAGGTCAATTGGTTCAAAAAAGACTTCGATTATTAAAACTTCCGGGTCAATTACCAATACCAGAAGTTATTACTGCTTTTACTGATGTCTTTAAAGTTAATGTTCACATATATTATGCATATAATAAACCTTTAATATATGGAAATAATGCTAGTGGTGAACCCTGTTATTTAAAATGTTTAGCCGGGATTCACTATAATTATCTTTTAGTTACTTCTAGTAGTGAATAAATGTTATGTCGACTCCCCTGGAGTATATACGCCACCGGAGACGAACCAGTCTTTTATAACTTCTTCTCTGAGTTATAAATTGACATATGATTTTTAACTGAGGTGAAGTAAATAAGCACAGAGAATAAAAGTTAGCTTTGCTTCATCTATTTAAAAATTTTACTTAAAGTTCTGTTGTTTACTTACTGACTGAAAAATTAATATAAAATACTTAGCCAAATAACTTATCTTGCAAACCTTGAAACCGATAAGTTACAAAAAAATCTTATTCCTATCTTTAGTAATCTCTTAAGCAAACTTTCTTCTGAACTATTGTTCTATAATCTCTTAAGCAAACTTTCTTCTGAACTATTGTTCTAAAAAACATCTTCATCTATTGAAGTTGTTTGAATGTATGCTTTCTAGTGTGCCTGAAAAAAAAACCCTCCTAGTATAAACGATTCTTGTATAATTGATCTTTGTGTCTGGGTTATATGAGGGCAGACTAAAGATTATATTATTCAACTACAGATCTTAAAAGTCTTGTGTAAATTGATTTCCCATACTTTATTTAACCAACAATGGTTAAATATATATACAGCATACATATATACTGTATGGTTTTAATTCCTTTGGTAATTGTGGAGATATTCATCGAAAAACCGCGTACCTCAAAGAATTTATATATATATATATATATATATTGTGAACTGTATATATATATGTACTTATAGATATATTGTGAAGCTGTATATGTATATGTACCTATTGTGCATATATACTCTAGTTCTTCCTGCTCCAACGAGCTTGTCTGATGACAGGTTGTGGAGTGGGAGAGCTTTAAAACTTATGTTACAGATTTTCCTGGTTCCTGAAGGAGATATGGGAGGTTCTAATGATCAATCCAGGCTGGATGAGTAGATTTTCCCTCTTCGCAATCGTAGGACACAATGGATAAGTATATGAGGGGTATATGAGGAAATACAAATAATCAGGAAAAAGACTTCTTAGATTGTTTGTATTTTCGAAATAAAGTATACCATGCTCCTAATAAAAAAAGGTCTTTGTTAATGAGGTATGCCGGTGGTTTCGATGATGAACAATTATGGTAATTTTTCCAAGCTGATATTTCTGACTATGGAAAGTTTAGTTAATACCTTTAATTTACCTTTCATTTATTTTACAAGCAAATTTTATAAATTTAAATTTGTTTTTTTTGATAGCTAGTCAATTTCTCAATCATATGTTACTTCTGATTTTACCAATCAAATAGTACAATTGAGAAATAGAGAAGGTTAAAATGATTTAGTTTTACTCTACTTCATTTTTCCGCTTCATGACGGTTATCATTTAATAAAAATAATATCTTAGCATAGGAAATATTAGTTCATGTATTTTAGGTAGGATTGGAAATTTTGTGGTGGCTTATGTATTAACATATTATATATTGATGTTTTTCAGAATTGATAGAATAACTACCTGGAATTTTCAAAGATGCCTTTGCTGTTAGCCATTGGATCCTCTGAAGTATCCTTATTTCGGAACCAAAAGAAATACCTCCGAAATCAACATGGAGTAGCCGTACGGGCTGACTATGCCTCTGGACGTAAAATCTCGTCTTGTATATCACGAGTTCAAACTTTAATGACTCCGGATGTCAAAAATATAATCATCTGGGCTTTAACGACCACCGCCTGGCAAAGGACGGAGTTAAAAAACGTTGACCATGATGTAGCCACGGTGTTTGAACCAGTGAAGGATGTATCTTTGGAGAAAATACCTGACGTAATGGAAAAAATCACAGAACTAACCAAAAAGATCAATCCTCAGGCTAAAGTTTACCTCTTTATCCCGCCTATTCAGGATATGCACGCTTTTAATAAAAAGCGTATCATTCGCGATTGGGGGAAGAGGTATAGCACATATACTATAGATGACCCTGAACTGTCTCCTGAAAAGATGAGAGATCATGCCATTCACAGTTTTAAGCTGTTCGAGTCCTTGAGGGAATCGAGATATACATGGACAGATAAAAATCTTATCCACGGAACCGACATTCTGGACTTTTATCATGGTAAACATGAAAAAAGAGGTGAAGATACTCCAATAACCCCTCATACTCAGTATCTTAATAAGGAAATACTGGTAATGAATTCTCCCTTATTGTTGGACGGGTTGCACCCAAATCGCTTATTTTTAATTAACTTCATGGAGAAAGTGGGACATTTTTTTAAAATAAATAAAATCGCTGTGAGGTATGAACCTTACAAACCTTTACCAAGTCGACCAAAGGCAAATGAGAAAAGACGAACACGTCCCATGGTTGCCATTCCTACTAGAGAAACTGGACGGATGGACCAAAATTATTTACCTAATATTGTCCCTAATTATAATGTTCCTGTGGACTATACCCCTGAATATCCTCAATCTGGTATTCAGCAAAGAAATTTTTCATCATCATTCCCATCAAATTACTTCACTGATTCAAATTATCATACACAAAATTATCCTATACAGGAACCTCAACCTTCCTGTAGTTACGCTTCAACTGCTTCATGTAACTCATCTTATATTAATAATTCCCAATCTGAATGTAATCCTTTGTATCAACCTTCATGTAGTTACGCTTCAACTGGTCCTTGTAACTCGTCTACTTTACCTAATTATCCATCAACTGCTTTCTCAAATTTACCTAGTTATCCTTCAACTGCTTCAGGTAACTCGGCTAATATATCTGGTTGTAATCCTGAAACCACGCTGGATCCCCAGATCAAACTTGTACTGCGTACAAGTTTGAGATGGGCAATGGAACGGATCAGGTGGAAAGATATGAATGAGAAACAATGGCAGATGACTTCAATATTGTGGGCTCAAGAGTTTGAGGATGAAAAGAAGTCCGTTGCTGATCTTTCTTCTTTGAACAACGCCCCCATATTGTAATTCATAACTGTAAATAAATTTTGGTATACCTTGGATTTTGTATTGTATATAATATTATGAGAGTCCTGAGTATCCTTCTCCACGGGTCTGTACTAC
>JABUQX010082633.1:22500-63895 GCA_015478945.1 Trachelipus rathkii | reverse complement strand
ATTTTTTATTTTAATTTTTACTTAATATAAGTAAATTTTAATATATATTAAAATTTAATTATACACTAATAAAAAAAGTGTCAATAATACGTAAAATACAAAAAACAATAGGGGTGGCCGGATTCACCCTTCATCATAATTTTTACAGCGGGGTGAATCCGACCAAGTTAGGCCCCGGTGATTTAGCCACTAATACTGTTGGAATAATAACCAGGAAGAGAATTTAAAGCCAACATATATATTTTAAAAATAATTAAATCCTTATTAATAATTTTAATTAACAAGTTAAAAAAAACATATTTTTCAAAACTAAATTAACTTAAATTCATATTTTTTGTACCTACATTTACTTATATTTTAAAAATATACAAATCTCATTTATGAAAAATCATCTTTGAAACATACATTTGCTTGCAAATGTGCTTTCTTTAGATTGCAAAATTTTATTTCTTTTATTTTAATTTATTAAGAGGGAATGAAATCACCCTCTAAAGAGGTGGCTTGGGTACCCCACGACGCCTATATTTATAATTATATATTATTTATATTATTATATTATATTATTGATATAAATTAATAAGATTCATATAATATGTATTTGAAAGTCTATAAATTATGGATACATATATACAACATTATATAATATATCAATTTTGCGGACCTGAAATTTAGAAAATTTGTGGGAGTCATTGTCTATACTTTACCAAAAAGTTACAGCTCTCAAATGTTTTAAATCCTATAGATTTGGTAATACCTAGATTTGGATATAAATATTTCTGAAAAATTTCTAATCAAAAAAGTTCCTAAGTTCAGAAAAGTTAAGTTTTTCAAGAAAATTCTTTAGTCAAGCTTCTGGACTTAGCAGAAGATGTTAGTAAATAAATTTTTTTAAAAATTAACTTAATTTTTATTTTTCAGGAGTATCGGTTGATCCATAGGTACAAATTCCCTGCTACTGCTGAACAATAGTGTTATCATTATTCTGATAACAAATTTTTTTTTTTTTTTTTTAACATTGACTCCATGTCGCACATATATGTGCGATCGTGACTATTTCTTTGCAGGCCTCGCGCACCCAAATTTGTGCACAGCGTGACTTCGTTTGAGTCTCGTCGCACAAATGGAGACAATACTGCAATTATATTGCTCAAAGATAGCGTGGCCGCTAAGGAAACTTTTGGTATAAGTCTTGTGGCCGTCGGTGTTAAGCTTAGGAAGTATTACTGAAAGAAATTATATATATATATATATTATATATTATATATATTATATATATATATATATATAATATATATATAAATATATATATAATTTACTATATAAATTATACTATGTGGTTGTTAATTAACACCTTATAGGCCGGGGAGCCAGTTGGGTGGGTACATACATTTTTTTTTTTTTTTTTTATAATTATATTATTTATATTCTATCTCTGCATGTATGGTTTTTATTTTGGATATGAGATTCTAAAACCATATACGAATATAGATTCACAATGTATGTTGCGCACGCGCGCTCCTGTCGCACACATGTGTAGACATGGCCAATGTCGCCATATTGTGGAACGGCTGCTGTGAATTAAAAAAAAAAACAATAAAAATTAAATATCTCGGTAAAGACTTTGTCACCTTTACGAATTTTCAGCTACCTAATATGATTCATTACATATAACCTTATATACAATCAAAAATCTTAACGTGGCTCGGAGAAGTTTACCGATTTACCGCGTTGCAGCATTGTTAAATCCACAGGATATATAGCCTATACTTAAAAAAAAAAAATAATAACAATATAGAAAACGAAAATGATAATATTAGGAAAACAAAGTTACAGCCTCAAAGTTTAAAAATTTCCCATAGGCTTTCTTATAAAAAATTAGTGGGTCAATGCTCATTTTGCCATCCTTGTCAGGTTATAATAATTTGTAAGTAATACAAGATTTTTTCTATGTATAGCCTAAAAAACATATCAATTAACCTGAACTATAGGGTCGAAATGAGACTAACCTGATGGATAAAAAATGAAATGTCTATGGGAGTTTAACACTTTGGAGGCTGTAAATTTTTTCCTAAACCAAATGTTTGTTTTTATTCATTAGTATTTTTAGAGTAATTCCAATCCTAATTATAAGATTATTAATAGTTTAGTAAATTATAATAATTATGATTTTTTGATAAATGATATAGACACAACATTGCCCTTTTTGTAATTATTATTTTTAAAATTATAAATAATCTTTTATATTTATTATAATAAGTTTAGTAAATATTATTATTAGGATTTTATTTGATTATATAAAGTAATTATATTATATATATATCAATATAATATATTGGGATTACGAGTTCTGAAGTAAGAAAATTAGTTAAATATATAACTATTGTGGCAGTTTTAATAACAGAAAATGTTAACCGTTGATGTTAACTTTAAATATATATATATATATGCTAATATTATTATAATTAGCTCATTTGTTTTTCCCATTTATTATTTAATACAATTATTAAAAAACCTGGGGTTATGGAACCTATATCTAAAGATTCTGAAATAATTTATAATTTATTACTACAGTTCTAGGCTCATTCGATAGATGTTCATTTACTTTATTTCTGATTCAGCTTTTGAAGAATTTATCCTTTACGTTAGAATGTAATCCTAGCCTCAAAAACATATATTATGGTCATGAGTGATCTAGGTTAGAGAGAATAACATAGCATCGTTATATTTGTATTATCTTAGGGATATGTTAGATTGGAGTTGTTAGGAAGTTGATAAAATGTAATACTTATATACTTATAATAAGCGTTATTAGATAACATGGCATTGGTAGATAAGGACTTGTGATCCGATTTATAATTACTTACTGATTGTCTTCGTAAGTCTCGCATTTACAATAATTATATATCAATGATATAGTAATTATGCTATTAAAAAGGCTATATTCAAAACTAACATGGATTATATGAATAGCATATATATATTAAGATGAAATATTTATACTTTTATCATTACATTATTAGTATAGTGGATAAATAGGGAATTTATTTAATATTTTAGATAAATATTTTTATTTTTGCTAAAATAGTTTTATTTTTTAATAAATCATAATTTTTATAAATAAATTACAATTTGGGTTTATAATTTCAACTGGGATTTATATACAATTTATTTATTATTAATTAATCAGTGCCAACCCTGATCTTAATTAAGTAAATGAAGAAAAGAAAATTGCTTCTGATTTAGGCATAAAATTGTTCCTTGTAGTCCTTGGATGCCGTATTAAAAAATGGGCATATTACAATTATAATTTTTGAGTATGAATGGCGTGTATAACATATTACATTAGAATTATAAAATAAACAGTTTAGTGTACATATTTCAGTTGGGATCGATAATAAACTAAATAAACCTTAAAGAAAATTTACAATTATAATATTGCTAGTGTTAAATTAAACTGAAACTAATAATTTTTATATTTAACTGTTTGAGTTTTACTTGTTTTATAACCTTTATATATCAGTATATTATTTACAATTTAATATCTAATGTTTATTTCAGTACAGATGTAAATAGATTTTCAGCATACTTTTAATCCGAGAAATGAGTAACAACTTTTAAAATAATACATTTTCTTTATATTTTTAATTACTGGAGTAAATTTATTCAATATTATATATATTTGTTATATTTATTTATAACTTAATATATTTATTATAGTAACAATTCATGTTTTAATTTTATTCTTCATTTATTAATTGGTTATTTATTAAACGAAAGGCAATCAATCATTTTTGATTTAAATAATTTTATTTTATTTTTGAATTTTATAATATTTTATTTAATTATACTATATATTATTTATATCATTTTATTTGTATTTAATAATGTAATGATTCTTGTCTCTTAGTTGTATTAGATATCGTGTTTTGTATTGTATGGGTTATCTCATGATCAAAGATATTCGACGTTTAATTACTTATTTTTAACATTTACTGCTTCTTTATTTATCACACAAAGTTGTAGCATGATAAACATATTAGAGTATGATGGTTGAACTGGGTGTGACAAAGTTTTAATATGCAATTCACATTATTATATTTTTAAAAAATGAAATGATATAGTGATTACTCAATATAAATTTTTAAATCCTAAGAATCAATCATGTAAGCAGCACCATAATATCTCAAGTAGAAAATATTTCCTCGTCCGCGTAGTAATATTGCGCCTGCGGGTGCATGCGACTAATGGATTCTCTGAGTTGATAAGGCGGAGTTTCGTTGTAAGCTGTGTTTTTACTTTCCTTATGATATGGTTGAAATATAATTATCTATAGATTTGAGACTCCGTATTATTATACATATTATCCTAATTAAAGTTTCTTATATACATGTTAAGTAAACGATATATTCAATACATGCAAACATTGAGAAAATTGAACGTTTGACATGAAACTATATTTCATAACCAACTTGTTTACAAAGAACATATTTTTTATACTTTAGAAGTGGACCTATTTTGGCACTTCATAGCTAAAAATTAGCTGGAATTTGCGTATTTTTTGATTTTATTTTTTATTATTCTAATTATTTTCACTGTTAAATATTTCACTATAATGGTTTGATCAGTATTAACTATAGCCTGTAATTTTATCCTTATTCTGATAGTAGGTGTACATGTATACAAACACACCTGGTATATGTCATTCCATCTGTTTGAGAAGGCAATATCCTCAAGAATATACTTTATAATCTTCACATAAATCGCACCTATCACCCAACTATAGGAAACAATTACAGTCGGAAGAATGGGTAAAGTTAGCTGAGGTATGTGATATCTGATAGCATCGACGTCATAGTGAAATTATCATGTAGTAAGAGACGCGCAGAACGCGATGGGATATTAAATAAGTATTAGTTGATCTGTTGTCTTCTCTACTATATTTTGCGTCCGATAGTGTTATATCATGTATGTTTGTATATAGACTATTCGTATTAATTCACTTGCGAATTAAAGCGTTAGAATTACTATTTATTAACACTTTATATTATTCAGCTCATATACATCATTATCATTTATATAACGTACAATGAATAGGTAGTTGCTTAGTTACTTACTTACTAATTACTTAACCTGGCATCAACGTTGACAACTACTTTTAAAAATAATATATAAGTAAGTTAGAATATTATAATGCATGCTTCGACAATTTAGTCGAAATTTTACTTTTGAACGAATTAATAACATTATCGTAAGCATCTGAGTTTGTCTTATAATCTTTTTACAGCTATGATTTCTTTTTAATTTATTTACTTAATAATATATATATAATACGAATGTGAAACTCGTTTCTGAACATTTTAAACTAGTATTTATTGTATAATTAACACTTCATTTTTTAATATTACTTCTCTTTTGCTAATGTAGAAATTAATGATAATATGCAATCTATAGATACTGCAGATGCTCAAGAATGTGTTGGCGCATATCGAGTATATTATTATCTCACTTAATTTAGTAGACAATTATAAGTCAACCGGATATTAGTTAGAGCTTGTTTTGAGACTTACTATATATTTAGATTAGTGAAATGGCTACCAATAAATACTTAATTAGTTTTATCAAACTGTCATTATCCACATCGATGTTCTGTACCGACAATTATATATATTATTACATAGATAATATATTATATATATATAATATATTTATATTATATAATATATTATATAATATAATATAATTATAATTATATATATTATATAATTATATTATTCTATTAATATATTATGTATATTATATATATCATATTAATATATTATATATATATATATATATATATATTATATATTAATATATTTTATATATATATATAATAATTATATTATAATATATCTATGTGTTTAATAATATAGTTAATAATATATTTTAAAATAGACTATACTGATAATAGTAAAAGAGACAAAAATTAGGATTAATAGTAAAGACCTACGCAGCATGATAACACAGAATACATGGAACTAAGTACTAACCATGAACTGACACTCAAAGGATATCAACAGGCAGACAAGGACGAGGTATCAGCAGGGACAGACAGGATCGACAGACAGGTACAGATCATATAGACAGACAGACGTACAACAGCCTCAAGGAGAGCAGCTAATTTATCAAGGTAAAGGAATAGCATTATAATTAACTAGAAAATTTATAGATCATTCGAATGAATATTAATTAGATAATAATAGTCATAAATTATATTTTTGACTTAAATAATTACTTGTATAGTGAGGCATATTATTATATCGGAAATTTAGGTAATATTATATTGTCTACCTACATTTATAGGGGCTTCGACCTGACGTGAGGTAATTAAGGTGTGAGGAGAAACAACCTATGTCCCCGCGTTCGTTCTCGTCTGGGAGTATACGGAAGTTTCCAAAACGACTCCCTATTCGTGAGGTTAGTACCAACTTACACATGGTGTATTGTGTGTTAGTTATTATAAATATCATTTTTACAGCATTATATATCCTATGATACTATGTATTTACTTTAAAACTAAGTGGAGTAATACATATTGGAAATACACACAAATAGTGATAGGCAGAGTCGGGTCTTACTTCGCGACTTCCCGGACGATTTCTTTCGAATTGCAGATGGTATATATATAATATGATAAATTAACTTATAACTTTTTTGGGGCACGTTACTTATTGGTATATTGTGAATATTAGATTATCAAAAAAATATTTGCTAATCTTTATATTATAGACTTTCCTTATTTCTTTTTTTAACATTTTCTGACAAAATATCTTCACTGATACAAAATTGTCATTTAGTATTATATAGGGGTATGCATTGTATTATGATTTAATCTAAAATCTCATCCTAAGTAAAAGGGCAAAATTATTAACTTATTAATAGAGATTGATGTAAAACTTTTTGTCAAAACGTAGAATAATAATATAGGGAGGGTATTCTGAGCAGTTGTTATATATATATATAATTAATATATATATTATAATTATAATATTATATATGAATATATATATATATATTATATAATATATTTATAAATATTAATTAAATTATGATATATGAAAAAATATATATATATATTATATATAGTATATATTATTTTTTTATTATTATTTATTAAATTTTATAAATAATTAATACGCATTACTTATTTTCAGTAAAATTATTATTTTTTATAAAATAAATTCTTGTTTATATATAACTCATCCTCTACATTAATGACTTTAAGTTTATTCATACATAAGAACTTATCTTTAAATTTAATGTGTTATATGCAAAAAATTTTATTATTTAAGTAATTACTTTGTGTTTATATGTAGAGAGAGATAGAAAGATTAAAAAACATGAGCTTTGGTGGAACCTGCATCTTGTGTTGGATCTTGATAACTTCATTTTTATATAAGTTTGTAAAAAGAAAAGTGATTGCGTCGGCATAATTCCTTCTACACTATTATTAATTAATTTTTACTCTTATTTTTTATTGATTTATTTAATTCTTGGGGAACATGAATAAGGGTTGACTATTTCAACACACACTGCAAAGTCAAAAAGATATTATCGTTTTTAATTATAAAGCAAAATCTATTTAACAGTAGGTATTATGTGACAATTTGGGCAAAGTATCACTCCATCTCTTTTTTTTTGCAATTTCTTTGAAGGCTTCCAGTTCATTACTACTTAGGGTTAATTGAAACTTTAAAAGCTGTTGTATAATGGGAAATTTGTTAAATTCTTTGAAACTGTAAATTAATTTAGATTTACTTCTTCCGGATTTAATGTAGAAAAATTATTTATATATGAATTATATTATATATTATATATATAATATATATATATATAATATATAATAAATAGTATATATATATATATAAGGTATTATAATATATTAATATTATATATATATATATATATTAATATAATATATATATATATTATATATATATATATATATATTATATAATATTATATATTGGTTTGGAAATTTTTTAAATTTCAGATATATTTTTTTCTAATTATATATATATATATATTATAGTATATATATATATATATATTATGAGAGTGTGGGTGGGGACCCCTTGGTGTATTATTTTATTATTAATATATATTATTATAATTTATAAATATATATTATATATATTATATCTTTATATATATTATTTTTTAAAGATTATAGATATATATTATAAATATATATTTATATATATATATATTATATATCCGATATATATATACTGTTTTCTGCTGGTTAGTGTATTTAATCAATTGGTTATATTATGACTATTATATTATTTCCATTAACATAATTATTGACTTTTAGTTTTATTATTTTTATGTGCAAAATATAGTGACAAACATTTTTTTTATATTGAATAACAACTGTTTTTTAAGAACCATCACATCTTTTTGTCGTTGAACCTGTGATTTACTGCTTGTGAATAAAAATAACACTTTTTTTCTATCAAAGAAATATGAGGAATCTACATAAAAAACAATAAAATTGTTATTTTAGTGGATAAAAAACAAAAATAAAATATGTATTTAATTAAAAAAATAACATTCAATAAATGTTTTTTCAAAACATTTGTATATAATATTTCCTAATAAAAAAAGGCTATTTTATTATCTTTTGGGAACAATGTGATAAATTTTGACTTGTGTCACTAGTCTTGTACGTAAGATAGATATATATTTATATATATAATACTTTATAAAACTTTAACTATTAAAAGAATGGAACAGCTTTTCTATAAATAAAGTAAGCCCTGATTGAACATAGGAAATTAATGGGATAAAACATAAAAATAATTGCCTAATGTTACTGTTCGTTATAGTAAAACTAACTATCGAAATTTTCTCAATTACTACTATTAACACATAACTAAACACGAATTATCATTACTTCTATACTTCTCACCTTTCTTTCTTCATTGCTTCTTTACGGCTCAATTATATTATCTTGGCTTTATACTCTCAGCAATCGATATCCTTCTTACTTCTCTGTCCTCCTTCTTCTTCAAATTAATACATCTGCTTACCAACAATTGTATCTCTTCTTTTCTTCTTCTTCTTCTTCTTCATCTCTGACACCCTTCAAATCGATCCCAAAGTCTCAAAGTTCTGGAACAAACTTTCCATTCTTCTTTTGGGAATAATACTTCATTTCTTCTGTAACATGGGCACAGAAACCTCAACCATTCACTTCATTTTTTTCTTGTAAAATAGATGCTGATCTCTTATTCATTTACCTGCATGGAGGGAAATGATTTATGTGAAGGACGGAAAAGATTAGAGGAGATAAAAAGATTGAAGACTCAGGACGCATGAGAGGTCAGGTGCAAACATGTTATGCAGTAGGGTATATAGTTGTAGGTAGTATTATTGCAAATGATATCGAGGAAGAGCCTAAACAAGGAAGTGGTGTAGGTAACTCAAGAGGTTGAGATAGAGGAAGCATATGACATTAGCCTGTAGTTCAGATACTAGTTGAGGCTATTAAAGTAGCTAGAGTAAGGAACATTCATGAACTAGCGTCAGGTTAATACATAGAAGATATGACAGGGCATTATATTTCGAGGCTAAATACAAGCGAGTATCAACAGTTGAGGCATTAAAGTTGAGCTCAGTACTTTAAATTTAGTTTACTAAACTATAAAATAAGATGCTGATCTCGTGGGTGTCGCGTCGTCAAGTTAAAGATAACAGTGTTAATTAAGATATATATTACTGGTCGAATGTGTAAGGGATGATTGTATTATGATCTTACAGTGTGTAATTTGTGTGTGCTGGTTTTGTTGCTATATGTGTGTGGTGATATATGTGTGTAGGATTAGTACGAGGTTATTTGTGGTTGGTTGATAATATATTAGGTTGTATGTTGTTGATTAGGTATATTTAGGTTATATAGTTAATTAATATTACAGGAAGCTCAATGTTAGGGGTAGATTTCACTAATAGACTATCATCATTGTTATGGTAACAGTTTATTCAGCTATCAACATGAATTAACTTAATATTAATATATTATATATAATTATTTAAATATATTTAAGTATGACATAATTCACTCACTCACCTACAACAGGTACTGCGTCAGATACCTACATGTGCTCGACTTAATCTCACTTAATTCCTCACGATACTTTTATGAAAGCAGTTCCATATTTCAGGGAACCTTCGCACTGGAAGTTTGTATAGGACTTATTAAAAACATATCAAGGATTTTCTACAAAGAAGATTACGGAAGTATAATATTTATCTAAAGAGACTCAATTATCAATAATCAAAAATAAAATGAAGGATATAATTAAGAATATACCATAAAGTGGAGAGATTTTAAAAATATAATAAGGAAATTAAATTGGTCCTATTAGTAATATTATATAAGTGGTTAGGATATACACTGTATATTTTCGTCAGGCGCTAAATTCCCTATTTACTCTAATAATCGTATGTGGTGTCTAAAAAGCGTCTCTCGTCTCTTAATCTATATTTCATCAGTCTATTACTTATATATTATATTATATTTAGTTATATTAAATATTATTATATATTATTTAAATTATAATAACTATATATATATATATATTAATTATATATTATAATATATAATATATATTTATATTATTATATTATAATATATATTATATAATATAATTATATTAATATATATTATATTATATATATATATATATATTATAATTTATATACCTGCTTATCATTATACCAGTTCTAAATATTACGCCTCGGCGTTTCATTAATCCACATATATATACCATATCCCTACCGTAAATACAATTCATAATTACACATTTTACTATTCACACTCCTTTTTCAAAGGAACACACCTACAATGACTGATCACACTCTTGGACATTTAATAACCTTCATTACTGTTATGGATTGCCGGCACTATCCTTTATTTACATTCAGGTTCGGGAAAGGTATGAATTAGTAGCTATAGACCAGTAGTATTAAGATAATTTGGAGGTAGCTGATAGAATCTATATTATATTATATCTCGAGAGAGCGAATGTGCAAAACCGAAAGGAGCTCGATGTGCGGCGAGGGGTGTGAATCGGAGGTGGTGCGCGCTTGCGCACAGAGCCTTTTCGGGAGAAGGTTTGGTCCATTGTCGGGTAGCTTGGTTGACAATGACACCACTGCGAGAATACATGGCCGAGGAAAGGGCAAGCTAGCTGAGCGCATCCGAAATACAGATATAATTGATGTACGCTTCGTTATATTAAAACGTTTAATTTACGCTAAAATTGAAATAGGGAAATTATTTGGATCAGTTAGTGTTGCACAAAATATATGACAAATGTTGCACGGGGGGTAGATTGCACGAAAGTTTTGTGTTGGCAATGGTGTCGGCATTGGCTCTTAGACATTGCATTGGAGCGCACTTGCAGGGATTGGAATGTTGGATTGCACAATTTACTGACAGGCAATCATATGGAGGGTTAGGGGTAAATATGCTTAGATATACTGGTTAGACTTGTTAGTGGTGTGAGACGATAGTTCTCGAATACACGGCGTACGCATAGCCACAAAGGAATTTGCGGATTTGCTCGCACATTTAACATTACACATGTCGTGAAGATGGTCGATTGATAGTAATAGGATGTACGACCTGATTTCTCGTCTGGATATTCCTTGATTGGATAATGATTGTTCTGGTCACAATGGGACTGGATATAAAATATGGTACATGAGCAGGTGTTATTTGGCCACAGAATTCAGAGCGCCAGAGGTGTGAAGGGTAAATTATATTCTCGTAGATTTAACCAACCTATATGTTCGACCCAACCAACTCACAGGGCAGAGCCTTATCTTACAGAGGGTGATTAAGTTACAACCAACATCAGGATTCACACATCTCTTTTCACTTTTATAGCACTGAGGAATTGTGCGGGCATCATTGACTCAAGCACGTAACGGCCGGCTTAAAGTGGAGGAATTAAATTCGTTAGAAAATACAGAAGAGGGTGATAGGATGATACTCCAAAATAGAACAGTGAGAGAGGTAGATGGTTGTAAAAGGAAGCTAAGAACCAACGAGCTGAGAAAGGGGCGTGGTTGACCAAGTAAATAACGTTCCATCACAATGATACGGGAAGGCCGTCACGCCTATACAGTACCAGCAACTCTTCGCTAAATACGTAAGCACGCGTTCATAAAGGTTCGGGCTTCGCACTGGGTAGACCCGATTCGACCGCTCTCAAGCTCAGAGCGGGCGAATAGGGTATGGCCACTAATACCGGGTGTATTCGCTGACCGTAGGACATTGTCAGGCTAGAACAAGGCTAGAAAGGGGGTAGGTATAACTCATAGAAGGAAGCATCCTAGCACCTTCTATTGTACACCAATCGATTCCGCCGCCCAATAACCTAGGGTTAGAAACTAAGACCGGTGTATTCTAAAATAGGTCGGCACGTGATAGAAGCTAGAATATATAGCCTATATCCTATAGCCTATAGCCTATATCCTATAACCTATAGCCTATATCCTATAAAGAGATGAATTAATCGCCTGGAGATTAGGCTAATAGAAACATGCGACACATTTCATTTCGCCTCCGGTCGTAGACGCGCAAACTGAAGTCAGACAGTCCAGGCCTTCTTTTTGAGAGCGTGGCTCTCTACTGTTCTCTTGCGCGTTGTACGCTTATTTCTAAAGTCTTGTATAGTGGTTTTGTGTGGTTGAAGACTAGAAACATCCCGCCCAATGTAGTAATGGGAGATGACATGACCTACCCTATTATATAGGTCAGATATAGACTACTTATATCGTAGCATACATGAGGAAATGAGAGAATAATTCTTACATGTACTATAAAAGAACTTTTATTCAATCTTTATTGAGGCCCCCTTAAAGCATCACTCGGGTGGGTGATGTGGGGAGGGTTTTCCAAACATTTTATTTTGTTCCTTATATAGTTATGACCTAAGGGGCTATATATAACCATCCTTGTCTTACATATCAATAAAAATAAGAACGGGAAGTTTAATCGGAGTATTTGGTCAGAAGGTGATTTTGATAAAGCGGGTTATTAAAGAATTGAATTTTACACAATGTATTCTATCATACATTCAGACGATAAGATTAAAATTGGAAGTAATTACAGAACGGAGGTATGCAAATTACTATATAAGTTAAAAGTAGAGCAGCAAAATATTGAGATAAATAATGAGTGTTATGAAGAATGAAGGTCGTAAGGTCATGGAATTACGAGTGGTATATGAGTTTATAATGTGACAGTATGATAGAAGATCATTAATTGTAAATAATAAATGTAAATATATATAAATGTAGGAGAATAAAGACAGAACCTATCTAGAGGAACATACATTATATTTATATAGATAGAAAATGAAGTTGCCCCTCGCCCCATCATAACAGCCGATATTGAGCGATTTGAAAGAAAGCTATAATATTAAGTTTAAGTACTAAAGAGGAATAGCGGAAACCCAAAGGACGGTAACTATGTGGAAGTGCGGGTCGCGTTAGCTTTCTACTTCGGTCATATTATGCTATTATTGTTATAATATTCAAGCGCCACCACCCAGAGTTCTACCTATGAGATTCTTTTACAGAGTATACGAAAAAACTAAATTGGTTTAGATGGAAGTATTATCGCCAGTAGAGCTCGTGATTAGAATCGATGAGCGTCTGGGATCTGTAAGTGAGTTATCACAGAGATTAATAAGAAGTGGTTTGAGTATATAGGTTCATAAGAATTTAGATAGATAACAAGTTGAGCATAAGTCATACTAAGGCGATAGATTTAGAAAGGAAGAGTATGCATATTTTTATCGTGGTAAGTGGTAAACATATTAGAGAGCTTCCTATCAACTATGAGGAGGGACAATAGTTGCATTTGATATTATGAGACATAGAGAATATAGTTGACGCGAGGTCAGAAGAGATTAGCTTTCCAGTTTAGTAGATTATATGTACCCTATGATATAATATATGGAATATGTAAAGGATAAAAGGTCATGATTTACAGAAGTTGCTAGAGATTAATAAGATTTATTAATGCATAGAATAAAGAGTTAGTACTGCAACGTTTCTTTGAGAAAGTACAGCTTTGCTGTCGAAGAGATCCTGCAAGATTTCAGCTGATGAAAAATTGCGAGAGTGTTAATGATAAGAAGAAGATATTTCTCAACTCATCCACGTGACAGGCCACTGTTACTCTTATCACTGAATGGACAGAGAATAAGTCACATACGATCGAACACTGATTATGAGGAAAGAAATATTTAGTTTTAGCTTGGAAGAATGAAGAAGAATCAATTTAGTGAACTGAAGAGGAGTAGAGACTGCTCATTATATGATCCCATTTACTTACCGCATGTAAGCTCCTCCTCAAAACAATCTTATTGACTCGACGCATACCTTTATTCTAATTCTTATGAAGATGTAGCAAGTCAGTGTATACGTGAGGATCAATCGCCTCCAACTTTAACACACCTTCACATTATATGAAAACCTCGGTCTCACGAATACTATCACACATCTTGAGGGAACAGCCACTTGACACGACGCTACTAGGCATGAAAACAGTTGGTATAAGTATGTACCAGTCACCAAAATCATGTTCTCCTCACTCGCAGCACATGTATAATCAGTCTGTTCAATTCTGCTATATGATTTGTAACCTATACGAATAATATATTTTAGGAAGAGGAGGCACTATTCAAACCTACGAACACTAGATTGTGGGTTGATGGTTGGATAGATGGTTAAGGTGTTTGATTTTCAGAGGTATCTAATTAGTTATTATCGATGCGTGGAATATGTGGGATCTATATCTTTTTTAAAACTATCTTGGAAAACAGTTTATGATACAGTAGAGAACATAATATTTATACCGATAAATAAATTTCTCGCGTGGAGACGCTTTTCGGTCTCGAATTAAAGACCGTTTCAGGCAACATGTTATAATGTGAGGGTTAGTGCGTGGCAGATAACAACTGCGGGAGAAGTGGCCAGGGGAAGAGAACATCGAGTAATAACTTGAATGACAAATTTCGTTGTGTCGATTAGGATTATCGGTGATAAGTACGCATATTTTATGGTAATCGATCATGGCGATTGTGGTATTGCTCGTAGTCGCGGGCAAGTTTATAGGTTCTGAACTTCACACAGGTCATATAATATATATAGAAGGGGTTAAATTCTGGTCTTTGACGACTAAATAGTATATTATTATTACTTATAATTCTTATTATTATATTATGGCTAGTATAAGTGATTATAGTGTAGTGAATTTTATTATGGCTTCATGTGGCAAAATTCACAGTTACACAGTTCATGTAGTTGATAAGGCTAATTTTATACCTTCTGGTGTGCTATTAACGATGATTATGTCCAGACAATCTAACTGATCTACTTGAAATCATTCTGGGCGAGTTATACATTAGTTTGGTCGGTAAGTGTAACAATTATTATTCGGTTACTCAAGCAAGTAGAGATGAACTAATATTCACAGTTAGTATATACGGCGTAATTGCTTTGCTAGAGAAACTATTAAGTTCATTATTACATTTTGCAAGGTATACACCATTTTTTTTTTGGGCAATTTCTTTAACAGGTCCCGGGAGGCCTGCTCATATATAGGACTTGGCGGTTAGTTCACAATTTCAACTTTAAGTCGGCTATGATACCACGGCAAAATTTGGACTATAATCGTATTAGCGGTTCGGTGACTACTTGGCATTATGCCAATTGAGAAAACGGACATTCTCTATTTCATGAGATAGTGGCGGGGAATCTAATTAATAGGGAAGGAAGAAGGTTTGGGACATAACTGATATTTCAGGAATCGAGATTCGAGAGTGCTTCATCTGATTACGTATCACTTATGGTTATTGAGCGTGTTTAGAGTATATACCAGACGACATTTAGGCGGATGAGGTTTTCAGCGCCAATAGTCAAATTGTGCTTTGCTTAACATGAGTGCCTATAAGCCGCGTTTGGAGTGATGGGTAGGTATGGTCTGGGGAAGTGCTAATTTATCTTTATTGGGGCGACTACGGAGTTGCCACTTATTCTTCGATGGTAGTCATCATCTTGACAGCCGTAAGGTATATCACTAAGGATATCTTTCTTCGAACCCTTAACACGTTTATCTGATAGACCATATGACCTTCACTATACTATACTATCGGTGACTCTTATATTTCCACTTAATTATATTAGCGATGACAATGCAAGACCACAATCAAGTGTTCCAATGTGATGGATTTACGACTACCTTAGGTAATCAGTTGCTAAATAATTAATCGGTTTAGGTGATGAGAGTGGCAGCCTATATATTTATATATCCTGGACTCAATATTCACCAATGAACATTTTATGATGGAGATATATATATCCTGAAACGTGGTTAATCCCGACTAAGCTAGCGAACATACCCTCTTATTACACTGGACCCTTCCCGGAACATTATAGGCGACAGGCCAACCTTTAATGCACGAACCGGTTGGGATCAAATCACTGTCTCAGGACAATTATCAGCGCACGTCATCGAGAGATAAAGTTACCTAGGAAGTGTCAGGCAGTCAATTAATCGTGCCAGAGAAGTGTCATATACGGTATTGACAGGATCTCATTGTAACACAAACCAACACATTTTCGCTTTGGTCGTTCTGCACAGTAAACGTATACCATTAGATATTGATGTATTTTTTGTACATGCTTGATTATATTATATTATTACCCGAATTTACCGAACCGCGTATTGCGCGAGAAACTACCTAGTTTGGCTGCATTCATTGGCCTTTCAACTCACTAATTCATCCATACTCGGTATACTTTGGGAGCAAGGGAATCCATTCCCTAATAGTTTATTTTTTATGTCTTGTCACATAAAGTGTCTTTATAGCGCTCTTCAACCTTTTTCTCCCCTCCTTCGCCCGTTCCCTGCTGTGTAAGCGGTAATTTTTGACGAAGTTATATTATATACTAATATATAATTATATATATTATATATATATATTATATATATCTAATAATTAATTATATATATTATTATATATATATATATATAATAATATATATATATTATATATATTTAATTAATTATATATTAATATAAATATTATATTTTTACCGCTCTCTTATTTCATTTCTTATTTCCTTTCTTTTTCCTCAAAGATTTGAGGTAAGATGGTCGATGACGACTTAGAAAGAGAAATATTGTGATCCTTTAAACTATAATGATTACGGGAAAAGTAAACTACCATAGTCTAACGCTATACTCTACATGGTAATACATTTAATTAGCGAGAAATCATCGGGCGTCTCTTGTGTGAGATGCTCGAATCCGCTAGATGTGATGTGCGTCGTGTTGAGACACATGTGTGGTTTGAAAAGAATTGTTCAGTTGACAGATTACATTATAGTTCTCGTTCGGTCGCGCAGTAAATTGGAACAATAAACACGCATGTGCCGATTGATGGCAACCAGCGATACATTACGCCTCTTTTTAAACATAAACGCTTAAAGCAACGCGAATATCCACACATTGTTTAAATAATTTTATTTTGCGGTGTATCTTACGGCCTTCTTTAAATCTAACTAAAGATACGAGTCAATTCTCTACCTCTTCAGAAATGTACGTCATCGACTTCAATTCTCTCTTCTCAATAACGGTCTCACGACTGTCGTTTCGCAATATACGCAGCGCAACATCCACTACCAAATATCCTTATCATCCGGATATCATTATCTATTTTAATTAATTAATATATTTAATAATCCTATTTATAATATATTATCTACAGCTATGGAAAACATTCTTTCAACAACCATTTACTCTCATTTCCCTTTCTCCACACCAACATCTTCTAATACGCTCATTCCTCATTTTATTAATTTCTCAACCTACATCGCCTAATGTCTCTGACCACGATTGGGAAGCTTTTAGATCTATACTCTATTCGCAGGACCATATCTACACATACAAAAACTGGGTAACAACTCCCTCGGGTAAGATCTACGGCCTCAAGGGCCTTAGTCCTTTACACACAACGATTTTAATTGCACCAGGCAACCTTCCTGGGGGCATTCACAATTCCTACTACCCTGCATCATCCGTTCCCTTCTCATCCAACATACTAAATTTTAAACTAGACACTTGCTCCAGCTGCTCACATGCTAACCTATCTTCACACGTGAGGACTGTCCTACTCACACCATTACTTACTCTTACTAGTTCCTTTAAACCCTCCTCTTTACATACCCTGCCAAATCTCCTACATCCTCTCTCACCCTCTCAGATTCACACCACAGAACCAAATCATCCGCATATAAGGTAGGGCACCCTCAATCATCCATTCTTTATCATCCTAACACATTTCCTGCCATCCCACCTCGAATTCTTTCATACCCCATCAATATCCAAAATGAATAACCAAGAGACATAAAACCCGTCTCCGCTATTAATCCTAAACCAATACCATTGACACCATTTATTCTTACAATAGCTTCAACAGTCACACATATTTTGATTCCATTCAGAACCTACAACCATATATCACTAATACCTGCATAAAGCTTCCCTATTAACTGCTATCATACCCTGTTGTAAATCCATAAAACTAATATAGTTTTTATATTATTCTTTAGCATTCATACTAAATCTTTTTTCATGTAAAATTTGATCCACACATCCTCTAACAACTCCAAACGCCTTGTTCTTCACCATCATCCCCTCAGCATCGAGCACTTTTGCCATACACATCCAGCATATACTTCCTACATCAATAAACTATCCCCTATAATTTCTACATCCTTTATTCCCTTACCTTATATAAGGGTACTTTAACTGCTCTCCTCCAATCCTGTATACCTCCATAAACCTTAATTACCAACTTCAACTCCAATCAATCCAATAATATATATATATATATATATTATATCTTACTATATAATTTTATTATATATAATATTATTAATATATATATATATATCTTAATATATTATATAATATTATATAATATTTATTATATATTATTATAATATCTATATAATATTATATAATATAATATATATAATATATATATATATATATCTATAATATATATATAATATATATATATAATATATTTATATAATATATATTATATAATATATATATATATAAGAAATACATGGATAAGATAAAAATTTCCAATTTACACCAATTGGAATCAGTCTTATCATAAATGTATATAATAGAATTATATATATAAGGCTACCAATTTAGAAATTTATTATGTATGCAAGCAAACGGAACTTACTTGGAATTACCAAAATACTTTGCATAGCAAAATGTAACCCAGAATGAAAGGAGGGGGGAAAAAACTAATTGTCTTTTAAAATTATAGCATATTGTAAGCAAATGTTTTTTCTAAATTACACTAAATTTGGAAGGCACAAGAACACTCAAATTCTTTATAATTAATTAATTCATTTGTATTGAGAAAACAGTCATGCAAATTGAAAAGATATATTGATAAATTAAATTGACTTTAAAAATAACACAAATTTAGGCAAAAAATCACGTGGTGTCCTATAATTCAGGATCAACTTATATTTTTAAATATTTTGTTTAGTATGAATGAACTGAGAGAGCCAAAATGGGAACTGAAAAGGTGTTGAAACTCAGCAGAGAATTATAAAATGAATCTTTATTTGACTACTTTTTGGTTGTTATAAAGCAATAATTAGAAATTTTATTGTTCTATTTTAATGGAATAACCGTTTGCATATTTTTGCTTGTTAAAAATACCGATGAGAGTATTATTATATTGAAAGTATAGATGCCAAACTTCCTGAAAAATTAATTAAGCAGTGGGTACTAATCCGTTATCAGTATGAGTAATGTATATTTATAATTTCTATAATTAATCTGATTTTTTCTATAGCATAATATAACATGCGAGTATTATTGTTTATATATATATATATTATATATTATATATTATATAATATATATATATTAATATATATATTTTATTATCTATATATATAAATATATAATTAATATATATATTATTATAGTTTTTAAAAGTTTTATTTTAGCGGCACTAGATCGGGGAAAAGGTTACTATTTTAATGTTTTTTCTACTATTATTGAGTTTTCCGACCAGTGGGCCCATACAAAGGGAAAGGTCACAGTTTTCAGGTGATAGTACCCCAGCCTCAGTTGACCAATCAAGTATCAGCCATCAGTGGCGCATGGTTGGCCTCTGGCTCACAACTACTGTGCGTGAGCGGTATAGGAATGTAGGTGTCTGTATGTGTATAAAAGGTTACCGTTTTATGTGTTGGCTATGGATGAGTGAGTGAGTTGAATTTAGTGTATTAATACACTTGCCGTAAACTGTAATGATTTAACAGAAAATCTCCTACAATACGGCAATTTTTCGTTTCGCTGTGACTATCGGCAAATACAAATCCGTTTGACAGGACTCGAACTCACGACCCTGAGCGTGCAAACGCACCACTTACCCACTGAGCCACGAGACTCTATATTATATATATAATATATTATTTATATCTTATATATATATAATATATATATATATATATATTATATAAAATATAATATATATTATATATATAATATTTATATATATATATATATATATATATATATTATATATTTTAAATATATTACAAAACCAGTTTTTTTTTTCGTAGCTAAGTAAATAATATTATAGTTCCTGTTTCATTTCTCGATGATTTAAATTTTGAGTACAGCTAAAATTTTAACTATCATTGTGTATATATTGTGATCTTTATTTTATTCTGTGTAAAGTTTTTTAAATGTATTAAATAAATTAAATTTATATTGCAAGGGTATTTATCATATATATATATAATTATATATATATATATAATTTATATATATATATATATATATAATATATATTATATATATATAATATTATATATATATATATATATATATATATCTAATTAAAAATATATATTCATAAGCGCGCCCTCCTCATTATAAAAGATGTCGATCCCAACAAAGGCAACACTGGCACTCTTGCTGGACTTCTCAGCCTAATCGGACATTCAAAGGAGAACTATGAGATCGTCCGTTTCTCGAGGAAAGGACAAGGAACTATCAAAGTAGTGTATATATATAATATATTATATATATTATAATATATATATATATCATATAATTATATTATTCTATATATAATATTATATATATATATATATTTATATATATATAATATTATATATATTTATATATATAGTATATATATATTATATATATATACTATGAAATTTTGATCAGAAATATATAAAAATAAATTCTTCTATATAAAGGATGGACAATGCACTGGTTAAGTCAGGGGTACGAGAGTTAGACAGGAAGGAAGAGATTAGAGAGCGTTAATAAAACGAAAATTATTTGTTTTCACCTTGTCAAGAAGAGCTGTGTTCGTGAGACCATCCCAAATGTGAGATGCACACTCCCCATACAAGGATGAACACTCGAACCTGGAACCTCCCAAAGATTTAAATGAGGTCAAGGAGATTTTACTCTCCATCAGCGGCTTACGAACTGGACTCCGCGTGCTGAGTAACATAACCGGTCGCCATATCCACTAGGCCATTCACGTTCCCAAAAAACCATAACCAGCAATTGGGATGGTGTGAAGAAATTCTAAAGATACTTTAGAAACTTAACCACTTAGCAAATTTATGATGGAGAGAAACGTGATAATTCTTTTTTTGTCAAAGCTGTATATAATATTTGATATAATATTTGGCTGGCTCATAACATAAATTGTTTTCAAATTGTACCCAACATGTGTCGACCACATCAGGAAAGTATATATTTGTACAATTTATGTATAACATTAATTTAGCATTTGGTTTGTATAAAACATTTTAAATCCACATATTTCATTTCTATATGCAGGGCAGCAGCTACATATCCTACTTATGCTTTCAACATCAGATGATTTATTATCTACATTGAATTTACCATAATCATTTATGATTTCCCACCCTCCATCTGTTTGAAAAGCTTTGGTAAATATCTGAATCAGACATTTGATAACCGAAGACTTTTTACGTTTGGTATTATTTTGTGAAATGAGTTCCTTTGATAGTTTTAGATTCTTTAAAACGATGCTTCAGAAAAAGCTCCTCTTCCTTTGTGATATAAAAAAAAATTAATAGAGGAAAAGTGGCATTCAGAATGTGTATTTGTTGTTAAGATGTGGCGATCTGTTGTCCTTTGCAAACTTTCCTTTTGACAGAGCCCTTTTTTACCATTTTTCCAATACCATCACGCACATTTTTACAATGGTAGTTGGAAAAAATTCCATTCTGCTCATATGCCATAGAAATCAATTTCATGAATCATGATGACATAGGTTAATGAAATTATACCTATTTTTATATTACGAGAGGACGCTGGTTCAATCCTCCGCGTAGCAGTTGGAGTTTTATCTACCTGGGAAGAGAATAAAAACTTGACTGCAAACATGTGCTCGGTTTGGGGATAGCCGACCTAAAGTTCGATTTCCTGTGGTCCCGCCGTGTTCATAGGGGATAAACACGTTAAAAGGTATTTTTATATTTATATATTATAATATATATAAATTTATATATTATAATATATATATATATAATTATATATATTATATTATTATATATATTATAATAATTAATTATATATATTTATATTGCACGTTAAAAGGTATTTTTAATATATTTTTTATATATTGGGCTACTGAACCATCTGTAAGCTGACGAAATTTCCTTATATTTGAAGCAATTTTTCATTCTGTTATTAATCTTATGAAAGCATAACTAGTGCGGTTTAGCTATAAGCAGTGCTAAGAAACCAATGTCTTATGGCATAAAATTTAATAAATTATATTCATAGTATTTTGATATGTAACGCATTAGAGTTGAATTGTGCCAATAATTAGTAATATTTTGATTCCAAGTTGGAATATCACTAATATGAACTGGACTAATACTAATAATTATGCTCATATAATAAACATAATAAATAATTATTTAATGCAAGAATTATTAAATAGATTTCAAGAAATCAAATTAATTTTATAAGTATCTTAATTAATTATATATGTATTTGACTCTTTGCATGAAGTGATGATTAATTACTATTATATATATTATTCCGATAATTTGGTCATAATATCATCAATATAGTGATAAGAGTGAAATCAGATGTTATAATTTTCTAAATATATGATGAATGCAAATATGTAATTTGAGAGTCTCTCACATTTGTGAATTAAAATTGATTTAATAAATATCTATAGCTAAATAATGATATTAATAAATGAGCTTTGATTTAGAAGTGAGGATTTATAATACATGATTCTTATAAGTTTCGATGATCAATATTAATCAGTAAATTGTCACTGAATATAAATAATGAGCACTAGTGACATATTAGTGATATATTGTTAATAATCATAAGTCTGACACTCTACACATATAATTCATATATAGCAATTTTAATAATATTATAATAATAAGTATAATAACTTTCAGATAGATATTGGACAGAATAATTTAATATAATTTAAGGTGATATTATATAGTGATAGGTTAAAACATCATGTTGATCAATAATAGAGTATATATAATACATATATTGATTCTATGGACGTATTATCAGGATCATCTTGAATACAGGATAGAAAAAAAGAGGTAGATATATACTGGGAATTGTCTTATAAGCGATGTGTAAGATAAATGTATAATAGTATATAGCACATAAAGATGAATTAATTATAATATATGTGGTGGATGAATAGTATAATAATGAAGATTATAGAGTTTGGTAGAGTAGACTCAGGGAATAGACAATGGGAAAGGGAGAAAGAAGGAGATACGAGGTGAAAGGCATGAAAAAGAGGAAAAAGATTTAATAATAAAGATGGGGACGAATTGTGGAAGGAGAAATAGAAAGAGAGAAAAGGAAGGAAGTGCATAAGAAAGATTAGATGAAAATAGGAATAGTGTATAAAAAAAGAAGGAGATGAAAAGGTAAAAGAGAAGAAAGAGACGCGTAGCAATGTGGCAATATTTAAGTCCAGTTCATCACTCAGATGGAGTAGTCTGTCAAAATTATTATTCAGTTTTGTTTTGTATTGAGATATATGTGAGGTGGGATATTAGTTTTATCTAGTTTTAAAGGCAATCTTGGTTCTTGATGGAGGTCGCTAAGAGTTTGTAGTTGAGAAAGGTATGGATGTTTGAGAGGAAATTGCTGCATTTATAATCTTGGTGCGCTATGTGCTACTCTATAGTATATCAGTGATGCGAGTTTATTGGGTTTGCTCTTTAGGGTCATTTTGAGCAGGCTGAGTATTGTTGTTGTGTCAAGATGACAAAACAACTACATCATAATTGTCCCTGATTAAGGGTTATGTTTTGTTTAGGTTTATATGTATTGGTGTGGGATTCGAAGGTATCATACGTTATCTCTTGTTTTATCAGGCTAACTAATTTGTGGTGGTTTGATCTACTCTTTTCTTCAGACAAACACATACTCAGTGGTATAGTCAGGTAATGAGAGAGCAGATTACAAATAATCTAACATGCACAATTGTGAGTCTGATTAAGTGTTAATTTTTTCCGTAATTTATTATTTAACTAGTATCAGAAATAAAGATTATGTGTTTTATTATACTGATCGCAGAATTCACCCTACACACAGTGCAACTACTAAACGCATACAGAGGATAAATCGACGCGTCATCTCACTGAGACCTTGTTTGCGTCTCTTTCCAAACAGATATTGTAGGTTCAGGCACCACCGATTCAACCAGTAGAGCCACAATCTCGTCTGAACTGCACCTTTTTCTCGCTTGGTTGCACGCATTATATTAATAATTTCGATCACATTTTTAATCGAACAATATATTACCATTATCTTTTATATTATTACTTCACCATTTTCTACTAGTTGATTCAACATGGGACGGATTATTCTCTACTCACTCACTACATTATCATATTTAGTTCCTTTTAACATTACCTCTTTACAGCATTCGCTGGAAATCTCTCTCATTCTCTCTTCGCATTAGGGCCACACAACTATAAATTATCATCAGCGACTCAAATAAGCAAGAGGCATTCATTATCTCTTCCATTATCTTCACCATATTGTCTATCACGTATCTTAACCTATATAACTACTCAATACTTCTAATTTCCTTATTACAATTCACCTACCATCCATATATATTTAATAATATTTTAATTCACTGTTTATTTACATTAAATTACTTTTAACCGTCATTTTACTATAATAAGTATTATATAAAACTTTACCAGGCTATTTGATAATTAGTTCCATAGACAAATTTATAATACTCAATAATATGACAACTAGATGGTGTAGCAATCAATATTAACCACTCATCAAATTCACAAAACAATATATCTGCTCACATAGTGATGTGATTATCATAATATTAATTTGGCTAGGAAATAATGTATGTATAGCAGCATGAATTATCAGATAGCAGCTTCAGCAATGTCTAATATGCTATTGGATAATGACGATAAACTTCTCCACAAAGTCTTGAATTACAGATTGTCAAGATAATCGGAATAAAATTATTTTATGAGTACTCTATGGAGACTCAAACGATTGCTCACATTAGAAAATAATTAGATAATATTTTAAATTTTCTAATCCAAGTTTATTATTGATCGATTTTTATGAATATATTGTAAACTATGAACGTGCTCTGCATATATGAGCGTTCCACACATGAGCATTTACATAATGAGCATTGAGAAATAACATTCTAAAGAATCTAGAATGTACATTTGATTCATATACATTTTAATAAATTATTCGTGTCTAGTTGTTGAATTGTGATGTCACTATTCCGTGTGTTCGCCACTGGACTAAATATATCAGGAAACTCTACTTCAGTGATTTGGGCTTTTTGTGTAATCTCTCAACAAAACAGAATTATAAAATTAATTTCATAATATTTATATAATGCAGTTTTTTTTGAAGAGAACTTTTATTTTATTAGCTGGACTGGCTTATAGCATTTCATAACCAATGTATTTTAGTTATTTGTCTTTTACTATTATTGATTAATTACCGATAATTGGACATTTTAAGTCACTTAATATTATTTTATTGGATTTGTACTCTACTTATTATCGAACTGTTTTATTCGATAACATAAAGTAGTTGATCAAATCCTGCATACACAAATGCCAATTTATGGTTTTTATTTATAACATAGTAAAATGTAATAGTATTAAGATTATTGTCAGTATTTATAGTTAATTTTTTTTTCTTATTTTATCTAGATGTACGATGTACCTTTTGAAATTCCAATTAGTTTAATAACGAAATATTTTTAATTATTATTGAATCTTTATAAACCTTATTTAGAAAATAAGTGGATACGATTATTTATAAAGTTGGTTTAACTTCTATTATAGATATTAATTAGTAGATAGTTAGTTGAACAGCTTATTATTTATAATATATAACCTCAGTGTGGTCATATTGACTGTGAATACTCTTGCTAATGATGTCATTTTGAATAACCTTAAATAAACTTAGAAATGCATGTCAATCAGTATTTATTTTAGTTCTTTTGATTAAAATTTGGATTGTCATATCTCCGCACCACAATTGCCTTTATATAATATTTTAGTTTGTAAACTTTAAATTATATTATCCATGCATACAAATAATATTTTTAACCTTAGTCCTTTAGGTTCTCAAATGAGTTGTAACGGCGACCACAGCAAGATTTGAACTATGGAGGATCCCTTATCCTCAATACCATGAATACACCCAACTTTCATAATAGATATAGTAGGATTCTTCTTGACTTCACATGTGAGATTAAATACGTCTCGACTGAGCATATTAGTCTCACATAAGGAGTGGAAAGCCGGATTCTCGGCATAGTTAATATAAGTAAAAACTATTATATCGTTGATTGAGCATAACACTATCAGCTCTTTGATTGTTTTGAGAAACTAGTATTGTATGAGAATGGTTATAAATTGGTTCGTTTCCAACTTCTTTTTTGTCGTCATACACATAAAATGTGGGCACTATGAGTTGGTAGGCCGATTCGTTATAAAGAAAAGTGTGGGTTGTGCGGGTTCTACGTAAAGAGAATCATTTACGCAACAGACAACGAGATGGGAGATGGTGAAATCTTGTTGACTATTAGATCTAAATCTAATTCTACTTTTTTCTCTATAAATGTTGTTAATGATCAAATATCAGCATGAAGGGAATTGCTGTATAAATGCACGGTTTATAAGAGTGTAAGAGTTATATTGGGATGTTTCACGTTGACAGAGATATTACACACATACCAAAAACCTGACAAATAGGCATCTTTGCTGGCTTTATATAAATGTCTTGGATTTCAGATTAGGTTACTCGAAAAGCGTCACTAGGATTTTGTGATAAAAGCGGTTTGGAGACACAAAGTCATAAATTTCGCCATAAAATTATCTCATTTGGTAGATAAAAAGCAACTCAATTGCATGCTTTGTGTTTTGAAATGGCGACAGTAAATTGTATAGCAAGACTAGGGGACACTGGTCTATTATGTCACTGCAATATGAATGTCTGCGGTCTTGATATTTGGTCACTATGATATGATAGTTACAAAACCAAGATGCAATATTAATTTATAAAATTTGAGTAGATATATTTACGTCACACATGATGTGCTGGTAACTATGTTAAGGGTACGACTGTTTGATATATACATATATATATATATACAGACCACTAACATACTGGTGTAAATTTTTAAATGACATTGTTATGCTAGGCTTGTGAGAGCAAATTATAGTGGTCTTACGGCTTCACGTTCATGATTCGTCCAATTTTTGCTTATTTGTTATAGTTATTAGCTAAGATTGTCAGACTTCGTAAATTGCTTCTATTACAAATGAGGGTGTTTAAATAGGTTTTTGGAAGGGGTAAGAGAGCTTATGTGGGTTGTATAGCTTGGGATAATAGTTAACTCAGCGACGAGGAGGCAGCTGGGTTTTGCGACAAATTACCTGTTGTTGAACGTCTTTTTCTTCATTTAATAAAAATAATTTTGGAGATCCAGGTTTCGAGGGTGACTTATGGTTTTGGGGAAGCTCCTAGTTTCATACTATACAGACTGGATTGTTCTTATATATTGGAGGAGTTTAATTTTGATGTGCACAAAATATAATCTTTTTGCTGGTACTTGTCATAACTTTAGAACTATTAATCTCCTCTGTCAACTCTTCGTACCTGGACTTAAGCCACGTGCTTCTATCCCGCTTTTTCTAATAGATATGATGTTATAATTTTTTATATTATTCTTGTGATAATCAGATAATTTGCAGGGGACTTGGTGTTATTTACCATCATTCCATATCATTACTATTTATATTGTAAAAAAATAAAATAATGTGAAAATGAAATTAATAAGCTTTATTATTGAGAATTGTTAATTATAGATTTAAAAAAAGTTATAATAATTTATATATATTGCATATGTTTTACCACTCTTCTGTGAAGACTACTTGTAAGAATGCACATTATGAGTGGTCGAGTAGGGTTTGATTTTTTGATATATATGTTAATCTTACTATTAATATTAAGTAAGCATATTTGTCAAAGAATTTTATTTATAATGGAATTCATTAATATTTATTTATTCTTATTGCCTAGAGTAGAAACGTAAAAAGCAATGTATGTGCTTTTTATGACTGATTCAAATACTTTTCCTATACAAAGTTATGCATAAAAATTATAGCTCCTTCGACTATTAGTTATCCACAGACATGGCTCTCACTTCTCTGGACAAACGGGAATACGAGTCATCAATCAGTTCTCCTTATGTTCATAGGTGAAGTCAGCAAAGGGTTCCATGTTCCTTTTGGCGGTCGGACATTCTTTTTGATAGATAGGGGAGGCGACGCAGGACTAAGTTAATGATTATAATTTTTAACTAATCTGCTTCCACTTATTATACTATTATAATATTTTTGGATATAAAATAGAACAATTTATTCTTGTTATATACAGATATATGAAATTTAGCGCACTATATTTAAAATCTATCTCATTTCCTTACAGCATAACATATTTTTATTATTGTATTTAGAGTGTCAAAGACTTTATTCTCAACCTTTCTTCTAAATCAAATTAAATTTATATTAAATTAGAGGCAATAATATTATCGAAATAAGACACTTGAGAACCTTGATTACACGATTTGGACTTAAGCATTACTTAATGCAATCTTTTAATTACTTTTCAACAACTACGTAACATGTCAAAAAATATAGCTGGACCCGACATTTAATACCCAGGCAAAGTTTTATCCTTATCACTTCACCACTGTTGAAAGTCTTTTATGTTATAATAAGTACACTCTATCAGACAATGATAATCAATACAGTATATAAATATTTATATTACATTAAATTATTTAGCAAAAAATAAAAAATCATTATTTTAAATAATAATTAATATAATATATATTTATATATATATTAATAATTATATATTAATTATATTTAATATATTATTATATATATTATATAATATGATATTATATAATTATAATTTAATATATATATATATATAGTATTATATATATATATAATAATATTATATATTATTATATAATATAATATATATATATTATATTAGAAATATATTATCTTTATTATTTATTTTTCAATATTTTATTGATTAAATCTTTAAAATAAAGAGCACGAAGTTAAGAAATTTCCAATATATATGAATTATCAAATTGGTCCGACCACGCCCTCATAGGGAAAGTGTTTGAAAGGTTAGGGCTGTTCGGGTGCAACTGACGGTGATTCAAGGGTGGGACGATTGCTAGTTTATTGGAGTTCATCGTGTATTCATATAGGGATACCATCCCAGGTATACATAGGTAATTACAGAGCATCACTGATATAGATAACACAAATTGTTGCTGATTGGTGTCTGAGCTCGAAATCATCAACAGTATCTATGTATATATAAGTGGTAGTTACTTTGTACAAATAAATTTATAATACCTCTCGTCATCTATATACGCTAGATGACCGTGAAAGGATCCAAAAGCTTATTATCATTATCATTATCAACACTAATTATATCACTGGAGTCAATGCATTTTATTTAGTTCTTTCGTGTGTTGTTGGCCAGTGACCCATAGCACTACCTATGCTGGATACTTCATTGTTTCGTTTAAGACTGGAGGAAGCCGGGCTAGTTTACTATTGCACTGAAGACTGTGCATCTTCCTATTTGTGCTCAGCCCTCTGGACTCCGCAAGTGAATGAAAATCGAATTGAGTATATCTCCCGATAAGCTTAGCTTAATAAGAAAGATACTAATCTGAATAATTATATCATGTCGTGAAGCATATTAAATGCTTATTTATTACATAGGTTATAGAAAGGCGAAAGTGCATTAGATTATTAGCGTGATATAAGAACGTTATTAATAATACTTTGGCACAGACATGAACATTCTTAGTTAATTATTATATAATTATATAATTATAATTATATCTAAAAAAATATCTCGGCATAGTTTTAATCCTAATGGGGGAATATATACATTTAATTAATTAAATATATAGATTTTATTAGTTTTCAATATTTCTTATTTATTTTCTATATTATGATCTTATTTTACCATCTCGGAGATGTGTATAATCTACAATTTGTCTATAAGATAAGAAGATCTAATTTTGAAATATTTATTAATGGGGAACTCCTTTAAAACTTTACCTTATTGATAAGGCTGTATGACTACATCACTAAATACTCATGTAATATCGGTTGTAATACACACGCTCACCTTAAAATCTTGTAGTTACGAATGAATCTTGACTCTTAAAGTATGTGCTTACAAACCACACGAAAGCGTACAAATATATAAAGTTTCTCTCTAAAAAGCGGTTTATTAATTCTCGTATGAGATTTTCATCTAGAACCGTTATGAGAATGTCCTCGCTTTGGGTCTAGTTCTTCAACTTCTACTCTCAATAAGAAATTAGCTTTAATTTATCTAAGTTGCACTCGACTTTAACATCAGTAAAGAGGGTGAACGCGAAATGTTTTCTTTGCTTTATTATTCTAATAGTTTTGAAATCGTTTATTTTGTACATAAAAGGTATATTATTTGACCTATATCAATTATTAATGTCAATACATTTCGAAGTTGTATTACAGTGGTCGGATATACACATATAATTTAAAATTAATTTATCTTAATATTTAGCTATGAGTTGCTGTGCTTTGACTCTCAGAGTTTAATAAGACAAATCTCTATTTGCCTTATAACAATTCGTATATAGGAGTTAATGATGTGGCAGATTAATTAAGATATTTCTTTTCTCTCTCAGCATCTATTTTCAATCTATGGTTAGCGCACTGATTGTTACTGCACAGTTTACATGTATTCTTTTTGGAGCTTTTAATACCTAATTCAGAATATATCTTGGGGTAGATTAGAGAATACACTTAAAATCATTATAATCTAATCATTTTACATATATTTAAAAATTTTGGGTTAGATTTAATGATATAATTTAGAACCCTCAGCTGATTTGATACTACTTTGGGGTTCAACATTCCATACTCAATAAAAATTCAGTTGTACTCTACCAGTGAACTGATGGCCACATACTTTGTGGGATAAACAATTTCTTATCTAGTTAAACTCAGACTTCAGTTTTCTGATTTATTGATCGAATTCCCGAAAGTACTGACGGTATCAATATGCTTTTGAAAGATCTATATAATGATAATTAATGACTGATAAGGATTTATAATTTTAGCTATACTCAATTCTTTAATAACCATCTAATTAAAATAAATATTCTATATTTGTACTTATTTTAGTTATTATACACAGTATACATTATTATACTTATATAAAACTTGTTGGCGAATTCTTGAGCTATAAATTCATGAGATCTTTTAAACAGATGTGCAGCTAATTATATTAGATTGATTAATTGCTTCCAAATAAAATTTTGATCGCTATAACTTGGTGATAGCCATAATATTTCTAATTCCTTTCTCATAGCGTTGGTAAATATCGTATGCACTCCTGCCACATTTTTCTGAAGAAGAAAGAATTGTTATAAGAAGAGATATTATTAAAATAATTAAGAAGAAAGAATGAGAAAGTAGAAAGAAGAAAGAAGGAAGACAAGTTAAGATATATAGAAGAAGAAGAAGTAATGATAAGAAGAAAAGAAGAAGAAGAAGAGAAGAAGAAGGAAGAAGAAGAAGAAGAAGAAGAGAAGAAGAAGAGTATAAGTTAAGGTTTTTAGATAGAAGGGTGGTGGTTTTGTCAGAAAGAAAGAGGAATAGACAAAGAAAATGATAAAGTAAATGAAGGGAGGGTGGTTTCTGCATGGGATACCCTGATTATTTTGGAATCTTGTAGGGTCGCATGTTCTCTTTTGATAGAGACGATTAAAATACGTATCATTCAATAAGGGAAGTGAGAAAAGAGAATCAGATAGATTAATTATGGAATATAATTTATTGAAGTTAGTTTTGAGTTAGGAAAAGTGTATAAATGTCGAGTTAATTTAATATTAGGTGATCGAAAGTTTCGAGATGTAGTAACAGATGGGAATTGTTGGTGAGAAAGGTGTAAGTGTAATATGGAACTAATGAATTGGGTTGGCAGAGATATCTCAAAATTTACCAGTTCTTTTTAATATATTATTCAATTTACTTAACTTAGCGAATAATTTTTTTAGAGCAAACAATAGAAGAATAGGAGGAGGAGAAAGAAAAGCATTTTTATTTCAAGTTTAACTTTTTGTGAATTATTACCATACGTAAGGAGGTTAACCTGCACAGATTGAAATTATATAGATTAATAATTTTAATGGTAATTATTATTTGGATATATATTGAAGTGATATGGTCTTATTCTTGATGAGATGGAATACCAGAATAATAGATGAATATTTAGTTTAGTTATTTATAGATAGGGTATTTAGTAGTAACTCCAGGTGAATAATATATTGGATAAATGCGGGTTAGATGGGTTGGGGATATATTTAATAAGAAATAAAATAAAAATAATAAAATGGGATTTAAGGGATATGATTCATGGTTGAATATAAATTATTATTGAGTGGAGAGTGAGGTAATAATTAAGGTGATAAATAAATAGATAATTAAAATAGAATGGATGTGAAGAATACAGGAGTAATGTAGATTTAATTACTATGGTAATTCAGTATATTATAATGTGGGATTTGAAGATGAATGTTGGAATTGCAGAAAATGGTATTTAGAAATAATAAATGATAAGTGAAGATAAATTGGAGTTAGATAATTAGATAATAGGGTATAGAAATCTGCTTTCTAATTCTAGAATTGTCGTGAAATTGGTCTTATGGTGCGAGATTTGAAGAGGTATTTATGATAATAGGTAGTAGAGATTTATGTAGGTATGTAAAAGTGAGTGAGGTATAAGTGAGATCAGTTAAGATTAAGAGTATTAGTAGTTATGTTGTGAGTGAGGACAGCCTTCTAAGTGTGAAAGAATTAAATAGTAGTACTGAAAGTCTGCTTGTAGAATTAGTCTTGATAAAGTTTTAAATATTATTAATTATAGATATATTTGTAAATGTTAGATGAGAAGGTCACGGATGATTATGACAGAGTGTATAGATAGGAAAGTTGTTTATGAATGGCATGAAGTTGCGGTTGCATAATTAATCTATAGTTGAGGTAATTAGTATATTATAAAGGGACTAAGTACTTTGAGTAGGCTAAATAAGTCTTATAGTTAATTAGTATGTTTAAATATATAAATGTTATTATTATTATATGTATGGTAAAATTTTTGGTTACTATATATATAATATTAATAGATATAAAGGATAGATCTAATGATTTATATCAATTGTATATTTATTGATATGGTACATATATTCTATTTTTAGGGTGAGGCTTGCAGGTGTTGATGAATAATATATTAATATAAAATGAGGAATTGAATCGAATCACTATATAATAGTAGATTAGTGTGGTATGTAGTAAGAATAAGTAGGTTTAATAGAGATAAAAAATATATGAATTACTAAAGCATATTATATTTAGCTTGAAGATTTGGTGTTGGTCATGTGGAAGGATTGCATGATTCGGTCTCTAATGTTCCGTTCAAGAAATGTGAGTGATTAAGAGATAATAAAGTGGGTGAGTTGGAAAGCATCAAATTACACTCGGAAATCGAGATGTTTATCAGTGATGTGGTAAAGGTATTCGGTAATGAAGATATAAGGGCAGCCATTAAGGTTCTGTGGAGGAGTAAATTTTTACTGGGGGGTAGAATCTTGTTAAGTTATTTTGTATAATAGTATAGGTCTGATCAGTAAATAAGGGTGTTGATATTATATAAAACAGGATAGAATTGCGGGGGTGAAGTGAGGAGGGGGTGTTATGTGTGATGAGTGCCCTACCTAGGCCATGGGAATGTAGAACTATATTATTGTAATATCGACGATGCTATACTCATAATGATAGGGTACTAATAGAGTCATCGTGTGGCTACTAAGGAAGTCATGAGTGGAGTGGTACTTGGACTGCGATTAGAGTTATCTGCGCTTAAAATTTATAGGGTAAATACATAGATAAGGGCTATTCTGATTTAAAGGTGGTGATTATTAGTTCCTATATATTAGTTAGCTATAGACTTAGTCTTAAGCTATCTATTACTTACTGCTTTGAGCGGGTATTACCTAGTATGCTTCGTGGCAGCACTAATTCCCGTTATACTTATGAGTGAAGAATGATGAAAGTCTTTAAAAGATAAGAAGAAATAAATATAAGTAAAGAAATTAAATATTTTAAATAATTAAAATACGCTTATATAAGTATATGGGGATTTATAAATCTATAATATATAATTCCCTAATATTGAAACTAAGGTATTGGGCTCTCAAGAGGTAGCATCAATTCAGTGTATTTTAGCGTTCATAAATTAATTTGTGTATGCATTTATATAGTATATATATTATAATTATATATATTATATATATTAATATATTTATAATCACTAATATATTAATTATAATTATAATATATATATATTAATATATATTAATAATATTAATATTATATATTATTTATATTTATATTTATATATATATATATTAAAATAATATAAAATTAATATATATAATATATATATAATATATATATTATTATTTACTATATTTAATATAATAAGAAAAAAATAACCGGAGCGGGTAAAAAATTTCCAACCGGATTATATAATATATTACATATACTAATTAGAAAATATAATATTTTAATTGATTAAATTTAAATTATCTAAATAAGTAATTATTTTTAAATATTTAAATACTTTAATTAACCACGTAAAATCATTTGTTTTTATTTTTTAACATTTCACTTTTAACTAAGAATATTCCTTTAATATATTTAATTAAATAATAATTATAAATATTATATAATAAGATATATTCTAAATAATAATAATATAAATATTAAATAATAATAATAATAATAATATTTTTACTAAATTCATAATAAAAAAATGATAATAATAATTACTAGAAAAACAGTTTAATTATGAAAAAGTAAATATTACTATTTTATAATGTTACGATGATTCTTTGAAGTCTTTAAGACGATATATTGAAATAATGATTGCATATATCTTTTTATATTAGTTATTTATATCATTAATTTTATTAATTATTTAATATTTTAATTGTACTATAATTTTTTATTAAATATATATATTATTTTTAATTATTATTTTTATTATTATATTTTATTATTTATAAGTTTTTCTAACTATTAAATCACTATTATTCTTCTATATTATTATTTATCATTATTATTATTATGTTATTTAATTATATATTACTTTTATTATTATAATTTCATTATAATTATTATTTTAATTTTATAATATTCATAATTCAAATTCTTTAATTTAAATTTATTATTATTAATTATTTAATATTATTATTTCATTACTGCTGATTATTTTAACTTATTATTATTATATAATTTATTATTATTTTCTTAGTTAATTTTATTATTAGTAATTAATTATTATATAAATTATTATTATTATTTCATATATATTATATAATTATTATTATTGTTATTATTATTCATTAATGTAGTAGTAGTATAGTAGTGATAGTAATAGTTGTAGTTTCAAGTAGTAGAAGTAGTAAGTAGCTTTTAAAGCTCCGCAGTAAGTAGTATGTTAGTTATCAAAATCTAGCTTTTATCAATACGTGTAAAAGATACTTAATGGCACAGGTTATTTATTCAAATGACTATATAGATTGGAATTTAATCAAATATTGACAAGCAAGTATATGCTAAATTATTAATTAATTATGCGGTAATTATAAAACAAGCTTAATTTTTTGGTAATATAATTTTAATTATAATATTGATGCTATTGAATAGCATGTTTAAGTTATTTTCAATAATTGGGACAGTTTTAAAAAAATAATACATTGTGATGCTTACAGAATTAAATATAATAATTTTATATCTCATAATATTCTTTTGCATTAACTAATAATAATAAATGTTAGGCAATAATTTAAATACAATATTAATTTAATTTAAACCAAAAATAAAATTGCCAAATAACTATTATTAAATACAATTATAATATATAATTATAATATAAATACTAATATAAAATATGATAATAATTAATTAATATTAAATAATATAAATAACATATATAAATATATAAATTTTATATATAATATAATAAATATAAATAATATATTAATAATTAAATATAAATTTAATTTAATAATAATATAGACATAGCAATCAAATGGGAGATTTCCAAACAGAGAAACAGGATCTTAGGAATCCAAAACTTAAAATTTGGGCGGAGGCTCGACATTTCAAATCACAGTATTCAAATTCATCAGACATTAAATAAAATATTTATGATTATTATGATTAAAATTTATATTACTTTTATATATTATTAATATATTAATAAACTTACATTCATCATCACATTGCAGAGTGAATCTGACAGATTGTATTCTCAGGTCAAACGCATGGGAGAATATTATAAAATATAATAATAATTATACATTCTGAATTATTCAATTAATCTAATTTTTACATAATAGTATTTAATATAATAATAATAATAATAATTAGATAATAATATATAATTAAACATAATAAATAATTGTAATAATAATAATAATAATATAATAGATATAAAAATGTATCATTTTCAAAATCTTGGCTAATAATTCTGACTACCTTTCTTGCTAGATTAATTAAACTAGTGCAGCGACTCGAAACTTGCAAAGAAATGATTCGTTCGTGAAACTTTAAAATTATATATTTCAAATTATTATATATATGATTTTATTTATTAATATAATTAATTATTATATATTATTCATATTATTATCTAGTGAATTAATTATTGAATTAATTATTATTATTTCATTATCTTATAATATTAATTATTTACTTATTTTAAAAATAAGAAAAAATAAAAAAAAATATTTAGCAAGGCATTTTAGACTATGTTGAGCTTTTCATGGAAAATAAAATTTTGCTTTTTGAGTGTGGGATTATTTATTTAATTAAGGAAGAAATTTTTAGCTATTTTGACTGTTTAACTCTTTTAAGAAAGTAATTGAATTGAAATTATTGTCTCAGTTAGAGGGATTTACGAGAATTAGAAGAATGAAGGAGAAAGATTTGGAAACTTCAGGTAGGAATGGAGATAGAAGAGATGGATAGAAATAACTGACTTGAAAACTAGGAATTAACTTAATATCTGAAGGTTTTCTATAAATCACAAAATTTATTAAAAAAGTTGTGTTTGATCCACTATTATGGATAATACATGATAGATAGCAAAAGGATTAAATATAATAGGATGAGTGAGAGGTATCATTGTTAAATGGGTATTGGATTTTATAGTAGTAGGATGAGCAGTAGTACATATTACTATTCTCAGTATATATTATACAATTTTTAATTTAATTTCTTGTAATTAATCTTTAAGTTATTTGTTAATCTATATTTAATATATATATATATTTATGCATACATTATGCCAATATAAAACTTAAAATTTTTCTTTACCTCTTTATTATCCTGCTGCATTCAGCAGCGTGAAGCTATTGCAAAGTACCTTGAAATATGAACGAACGTGGTAAACGACGTAGGGGCCATGGGAGGAGAAAATGAGTTATTTTGTGCTTTTACAACCGCAAGAAAATGTTGCGGCTATACATTTCATTTTGCAAAAACTTCTTAGAGCAGCTGAATACAAGTTGTTGCTTAAACTTAGAGCAGAAACTGATTAATACACAAAGGGTATAAGTGCGCACGTCACAGAGTGTCCCTACGGATCATTTATTCCCCTAGCACATTGCATTCTTCGTTTTTTTAACTATCTTTCTCTACCACGGTATTATTTTTGAAATACGGATCAAATGGGTTGCAAGAAGTGGTACTGAATATTTACGCGAATCTGTATGGTCTTAATATTGTCTCTCTTCTTCTCGGTAGGAAGATACTCTCACACTCTTATTGTCATAGACGTAAATGACTGCGTCAGCGACGATAAAGCACGCTTAAATTTAGAGCTCTCTATAATACTAAAATAGATGCCAAAATCAGTAATACGCCTATATCATCTTTACTTATTTCATAGTCCACTATTATCCATACTATATCTATATAGGGATCAGGAAACCTCTCTAACATTCATTCTGATTATATTACTTATGAACCACTTAATATCGCCAGTAGTCTCTCGGGTTGGCACGAAGTTCTATATACTGGCGTATTAGTTTTCATTAAAACTTTACAATTTAATAATAGTACACAAAAGTATATTAAAGGGATAAAAAATATCAGGAAATAAATGTACAAAGGGAAAATAATTGTGACCGATTAATTAAGGCATTAATTCTGCTTGATCTCCTCCCTGCTAGTCCATCAGAAATAGTTTTATGGTTGCCTGGATGAAGCTGTAGTTTCAGTTCATTAAATTGTAATACTAAACTTGTTTATTTCAGGAAACCGACCTAGTAGTAAATTGCTACTTATAATATTTAATTTTTTTACCTACTGGATGTGTTTTAAGTGAATATTCCTGGAGAAAAAAAGCCCAGTTTATTTCTTAACGTTATAAACTGCGAGGCATACAAAGGATAAAAGAACAGTTTGCAAATTGTTTCACTGAGGTTGCAAATAATGAGACGTAAAAAAAAAACACAACATATGCTAGATTGTATAAAATGTAGCCATGGCATAAAAGATGAAATTCTTGAGAAATAAAGTAGAGAATACGATAGAATTAGGGAAATGAAGCAGAGTAATGGGCATTCAATAAAACTAGTATTAGTCAGTCAGAATCTGAAGCTGACGACAGAAATCATGAGATTGATCGGCACCGGCCCGGCAAATTACCAGGTCTTCATATCATCACATAAACCATTATCAGCTTCCAAAGAGACATCGAAGTCTGAAAAAACTAAGTTTAAAGACATTCATTAGAGCAAAAATGTTGAAAGTTCTGCTTCTGACTTTGTCAGTGACTGACTCCTCCTCAAATAAATACACCATATGATGATGAATCAGATTTGTCACTAGTTGCTCTAATTGGAAAGATGTCTGATTACTCAGATGCTGATCATGATGATGCAAAAGTATCATTTATTATTCATATATGGTTGATACATTTTGTCAAAGTAAGTTTAAGAAGATTGGTAGAGATTATGGTTGGAATTTTTGCTCACCGCACCTAAAACCATTTTTTCTCATCGCAACTCACCAGGACATATAAATAGCGTTGCGTGCCATACCAAGCACCGCATCCAGTGCGTCGACCAACCCTAGTAGAGTGGTTTGACTGGGTATGTAAAAGGAGAGGTCTGAAAGCAAATGTAGATAAGAACAAAGTGATGGTGGGTAGGTAAATAGACTCCGAATCATGAAATTATGTTGAATGGTAGACACCTGTAACAAGTATCGTAGTTTAAATACTTAGACAGTGTAGTTGAAAAGTTGTGAATGGTAGGAAGGTTGGTTGGTGCTATTAAACAATTAATTCTTTGGTGAATGTAAGGGGACTAAGTCTTTAGTGTTCTAGGTTTTGCATGAGGTTATGTTGTTACTGATGTAGATGTATAATAGCGAAACTGCAGCATGGTTATTAATTAACGTGAAGAATGAACGTGTATTAGAGAGTGGTGTGGTGTGGCGAAAGTGACAAATTAGAGAATTAACGAGTGTCTAAAGGTGGTTTGGTCATTTGGAAAGGATGGACGGTAGTTGATTAGTTAAGTGGTTGGGAAACGGCCGGCTAGGAGACCAAAGTGAAAACGTATTGAGTCTGTAATAGAGTATCCGAATGAAGGAATGGGAGTTAGTTCAAAAGCAAGTAGAATTGTACGTAATAGGAGTGAATGGTGTGATTTTGCGAGGGTTCATGGTTGTGGGTCCGGCCCAGGGGATGATCCCCGAAACTGAAGAGATACCAAAGTGAGGGTCTATCGCGGTTGATGAAGTGTAAGGGTGGATTTTGACTGCGGTTAATGAAGCCCTATAATATATTAAGGGTACTAGAGGTTAATCTAAAAGAGAGGGGAAAACCTTTCTTTGTCGACTTAGTTCATGTTCTTCTACTTAACTATTCTTGTTCCTGTGCATTTTTTACGCATCCCACCCCCCAGTCTATGGGGAATCGAGGGGAGGCTAACAGAATTTAATTATAAAAGCTTGGCAGTGGTCTTTGTTAATTTGTTTTGAATTTCTGATATTTGACTTTCATGAATGGAAAATAATATTTGAATTGTAACTGTTCAAAACTATTCTCAGGGGTTATTAGTAACGAAATTAACTGTAAATAATAAATATAATATAAACTAGTATATATATATATATATTATATATATATATATATATATTGATATTATATACTATAGTATATATATATGATAATATAATATTTATTTAAACATGTACTATATACATACGGTATATACAGAAAATATATATATATATATATATATATATATATATATATATATATAGCAATCCATATACTAAATATATATACATATATATAATATTATATATATATATATATATTATATAATACTTATATATATTTACAGTATATAATATATTATATATATATATATATATATATATATAGTATATTATATATATATATATTATATATATTATTATAGTATATATAGTATATATATATAGTAAGTATATATAATATATA
>JABUQX010082633.1:0-20000 GCA_015478945.1 Trachelipus rathkii | reverse complement strand
CATGGGGCTCAATCCCGAGGTTAGAGTAAATATATTTAAAAAATATCTTAATGGATATATATACCCAAACCATCCACATTGCATAATAACTAAGTTATGGTCATACATGCAACTCTAACATTAATAACTACTGTATACTAAAACCCGCCAATTTGGGGCTTCCGTCTAAATATATCATAGATATACCCAATCCTTCCATATACCTAGCCAACCTTTTCTTAAATGTTGTAATTCGAGTCACACTCAACAACCTCCTGTGGCAAGCTATTCCAAAATTTAACAACTATTACTGAATGAGCTTTCTTATATCAAGATGACATGCTTTCTTCTAATTTTCTTATATTAATGCCCCCTGGTCCCTGATCCCAATGCTCTGAACTAATGAAAAATTTGTTTTGGTGGCTCAATCCCGAGGTTAGAGTAAATATATTTTGTGGGGTTAATCCCGAGGTAAATGTAAATATATTTAAAAATTTTCTTAATGGATGCAAAGTGTTTTAAATAATAAGGTCTAGCATAAAGTTCTTATTCCCAAACTTTCTTCTTTCTTTAACCTCACTCTAGGATTTCTTTTCAGAACGTTTCAATATTACCTTTTTCTGGGCGACCATAATTCCTCCTTCAATTAAGCTTAAGATGGACGTTTCTCGGGGTTCTCTTCTATGTTTAATTCTATATATTTTGCTTGTTAGTACACATTTACTTTGCATCTCCTCCCTTATTAATTCTTGTGCTGACAGTTCCTCTTTGCACTATTTTTGCAATTTAAAATGACTACCTGAAGAGTAAATTACATCTTCTTGAGGAATAGAAATGCCTTTTGCACATCCGACTTCATATTTGTAAATGGGTCAAAGAAAACATAGTTCTTAACATCGTCTCGAAAACTCAATACCTCCTTCTTCTTCGGTATAATCCTCAACACAATTATATCGTCGAAAACATAACTCGAGCTTTTTTTATATTTATTTTCTTTTACTTGCTTTATTGGAAAGATTTGATCTGCCTAAATATTTATCTAAGAGGTTTAAGGTTCTAACACCAATATGTACTTTTCCCCATCACCCCAATTAATTTGCTCTGTATAGCGGCGTAGCTCCCTCTTGTATGGAAAACGTGTCGCATGCGTATGCCACATACACCCATTGATTCATTTTTATAATTATTTATGAAATCCCGTTACTTTACTTCTCGTAATTTTATGTACCCTTATTGACTATACTTTTGTTTTATTAATACAAACTACAATGTATGAACAAAGAAACCAGAATCATTATTAAATTTTATTAAGCACTACTAAAATTACGAGAAACTTAATTTATACCACCTTAAGCATAATTTTAAATATAGAAGCGGTAGAAATAAAAATTTTATTTCTCAAAATTATAATTACGATAGGAAATAAAACGTGGTGATAAAAAGTTTTATTGTTTTATAAAATTCGTAAATAAATCCAAAATAAAATATGATTTTATCACAAGGAGAGAAGAGAGAGAGAGAGAGAGAGAGAGAGAGAGGAGAGAGAGAGAGAGAGAGAGAGGAGAGAGAGAGAGAAGGAGAGAGAGAGAGAGAAAAGAAAAAGAGAGAGAGAGAGAAGAGAAAATAGAGTAGAGGAGAGAGAGAGAGAATGGAGAGAGAGAGAGAAGAGAGAGATTAACTTATAATAAAAAATTTTAATACCAACATTTTTGGCCGAACACCGGAATTTTGCGCACCGCACCGACCGGCAAACAAAGTCTTTTTGTCGCACCGGCAGCCGGCACCGCACCGCACCTCTAATGTTTCACAATGATTTCACCGCACTCCGGCACCACGCACAGCACCTCTATATTTTTAAAATTGCACCGCATCGGCACACTGGATTTGTGTGGGTCACCGGACCGCACCAAAATGCGCGTACCACGTACTGCACCGCACCCGATGCGTCGGCCAACCCTAATAAATTAATGTCAATTAATCAATAAGCTGTCATTTTGCTTTGATGTGCATCTTGATTTTAAACCTTGCGAATGTCGATGCTTGTAGGCTTTTAACAAGATGCTAATTTTCAATGTTCATTTCATTTAGCCAGTCAAGTAAGTTTAATGTTGGGTTCTTGCGTCTTTTTCAATAGATGTGTTCATGAATAGTAGTGTAATGACTTTCAGTAACTGCACAAAACGTCTTTTTTTTTAAATTATATGTAAATAAAAAGTTGCAAACTATTGTTTTTCTATCATAAGCGACAAAGACTGAAAACTCATAAGAAACATAATATAGAAACATTAATATTGACTTCAAAACACTCTTAAAATACATAGGATATCTCAAAACCCTTTTTTAGTATAATCTGAATGAATTTTTTTAAGGATTCTTATACCATTTATAACAAGCCGTAAATGTTCATTAAGGGTAACTCCTCTACCCCAGCATAAACAGTAGAGTAAGGGGTAATTCCTCTGACCCAGCATAAACAGTACAGTAAGGGTAACTCCTCTGCCTCAGTATAAATAATAGGGTAGGGGTAACTCCTCTGCCCCAGCATAAACAGTACAGTAAGGGTAACTCCTCTGCCCCAGCATAAACAGTACAGTAAGGGTAACTCCTCTGCCCCAGCATAAAAAGTACAGTAAGGGATAACTCCTTTGCCCCAGCATAAACAGTACAGTAAGGGTAACTCCTCTGCCCCAGCATAAACAGTACAGTAAGGGGTAACTCCTCTGCCCCATCATAAACAGAACCGCAGTTTTATTGGCTTACTAAATTTGTAAATTGAGCACGGTAATAGTTTTTATTGTTAGAAAAACTCATGAGTTTTCCCTTAATCGTGGAGGGATGGGAACCTCTCAGGCGAGAATGTAGAAGGTTCATGGATTGATTTTAGGAATCGATCTATGGGCCCTCGTCAAGCGAACCCTAACTTTCGGTTATGACGCTTATATTAAAAGTCGATTATGCGAACTTGTTTCACATTCTCTCTCATTTTTAATGTGAAATTTGTTCGATTTGCGAACTGAACGACCTTCACTCCTAAATGTATTTAATTTTAGATGTTCTCTTTATTTTGGAGTAGGGTTTTCCGGTGCGGTGCTCCCTACAATTCCAGCTTCGCGGTGCTATTTTAAAAAATAGAGGTGCGATGTGGTTCGGTGAGTCAAACAACTCGTGTCGCGGTGCGATTTAAAAATAGCGCTCTTTGAAATATGATGAACAGTTTGTCGCTTTGTTTGGTATTCACACACATGCGCCACGATCAAATATTTTTCCCATATCTGGAATCCGCTCGGCAAACCTTATTCAAGAGTGCAGTAAGAAAACAGAGAGTTTTATATCTAAAATTACGAACGGGCGCATGTGTTTCTATAATAAAATTGGGAATTTCCGAAATATATTTGGTGATTTTTTCCCCCCTGAATCTCATAGGTATGTATAAAGAAAATGGCGCTTCTTGATTCCTCTGCTATCTTCTTTCGAAAGCGGACATTTAAAATTTTATTTTACCCTTGGGACAAGACAGAAATATTCTCATTGTTCACTTTATTATAATATCATGGGCAGAGCTTATTGGGTTTCTTTACCCTGACATATACCTTTGCTATTTTTATAGAGAACCAAAAACTATAATATATTTATGTTTAAAATGGGCGGATAACATCTATGAAGAAAAACAGTGACCCACCAGTAATCAACACACTTTGCCTCAAATAGTGTACACTAACGCAATATATGATGTCATTAATTGAGTTATTCACATCCGCACCTTAACGAGAGAGAACCTAAATTAACCTAATTACATCTGTGGAGAGTAGTTCGCGCACTCCAGGGCATCCTTAGTCCTTTTTTACATATATCTTAGGGCAGAAGGCCGGACAGGGATCTGCTCAATAGAAGGATTTACACTACGCTGGAAAGAATTTCGATAGGCGGAGACGATAGAAGTAGAAATAATATCCTCTGCTCAATTCATTACCATCTTACTATTTTACTGTTTTTTTATACACACCACCCACACGACACGACCATCACACACTACATCACGACACACACAACTACCACAGCGACCACACCCACTACACACTACATCCACCACGACACAGGCAGCGACACACACATGTCGGAACATACAACGCTACTATATAGATATTTATTGTATATCTTATCGTTGAGTGGTTAGGTATAGTTTAGTATAGGATTCTCCAGTATCTTAGCGGTAGGCTCTAGTTATAGACTATTATCTCCTCTATATCTAATGATTTTACACCTTATTTACCGCCCGACCGCGGTTTATTTACCTCCAATATCTCTTCACCACTATACTTAATAATATGACATATATTACATAGTGAAAGTTTTTTTTCTAATAACCCTATAATATATAAAAATAACTATTTAAACGTGTACTCAATAAATATATATATTTATATTATTATTTACAGCTTGGTTATCGTAATAATCTAATACTATTGGGGGCTTGGTATCATGCTTGGACGTTGCGAGTAGACAGGGAGTCACTTAAATACGCTTTTGCTCCGACTATGTTGTTCTGTTTCTTCTGGTGTGTCAGTTGAAATGTTGATGTTCATTTGATATCTCCATAAACATTGTACGACATGATGTTAAGTATGCAGCTGGGGGGGCAGAGAGAGATTATGCTCCTTTATTTTTTTAGTGTGTAGTGATAAACTAAGGTTGTTTGTTTTCTTCATTATCGATTGAGACGAGGAAAAGGAAGTTACTATTCTGAAATACGAGTCGCTGGTTTGTTTTTAAGTAGTCACATGTAAGAGTTGTATTGGTCAAGGGTGATAAGAAGTTAGTCGGCAGAATTTTATCTTAAAAAACTTCAATAAAAACCTTCAGGAAGTTTAAAATGTGTTTTTGCATGAAACAATTAATATATATTTTCTTCTTTGAGCGTTTTTAATTTAAATACTCAGAAGTTTTAATGTTTTTAATGTCGTACGATTTAGTTTGAATTTTGGTTTATCCTTATTTATTAATATTTTTAGTTTGGGTGAGGTTTTGCGGTGTCGTTTTAAATTTATTTAATATACGGCGCTCATTTTTTATTTTTTTTTTTTTTTGCATTATTTGGTTTAGACATATTGCAAACCAACCTGTGCCGAATAATGGAATACTATTAATTGTGTTGTTTGATTAATGTCGGTAAGGTTGGTGGTCAGTGAGCGGTTGTTGTTTACAAACACACAATTTTTGTAACTGTTACTCTTTACTGTTAACGTGGGTAGGATTATCATGTTAACAGTGGGTTTGAATCATTGGGCTTGCAATTGCCAGGCTTTTTTTTCAAGACGTTTCACTCACTAGTCTACTTCCTAGCTAGACACAATCAAGCTCCGCCCATTTATGTTATATGTTTGGAGTCATTGAAATTACGACGCAAAAAGGAAACATGTGAATATTATTTAAATGTATAGAATTTTTTTAGTGTTAGACAGCAGGCAGAGTTACTTGGTCTATGTCTCATGTAATATTCACATTTTGTATTTTTAATTTTATTTACAATCCTACATTTAAAATAGTTATCAACTGAAATAGTTTTTCAGTTTTTACTTATTTATATAAGAGGAGTTGTTATAATATTTAAATGTTTTTTCCCCATATTTTTTTTTTCAAAGTTTTATCTTATTTTGTCTTTAATTATAAATTTAGGCTCGAGCTCTCATTCTCACGATGATTGTTTTGGTGCCCGAGTTTGCAATGAGGTGCTGATTTTCAAACACTTATTAGTCAATTCGAAATGAGTAAACGAGTAAACGTATGGAACTCAGGCTACGGTAAATTACCCCCTTTTTAAGTTCACACCTAGTAGGGGAATTACCCTAGGGCGAGAGATCAAACCCGAGCCCCTCGCGCCATGTTACTCTGGGCACCACTGTGTCGCTACACCGATTTTTTTGTGGATTACATTTACTAAAAAGCCTTGTTACTAATTGGCTGCTTGACATCTAAATTATAGGGACCCTAAGAAATTTTCCCGCAATATGAGTCTCACTTTGGAGAACATTTTTCCATTAGCCCTCTTTCACTTCAGTACTCAAATTAGAGCACAGCCGTCTTACAACAGGATCCTAATCTAAATTGACCTCGCTTTCTCAAAAGATTCTCTGTAATTCAACTTTTTTACCACATGAAAGGATATTAATATTAATGGAAAAATTTTATAACATTATAATTGGTGTTGGGTTATTTAAGATGTCTTTTAGTTTAAACCTTTGCGTCGCTTGACGAGGAGGGTTGGAAAATTAATTAAATTGTTCCTTCGTTTCGTATCAGGCAGAGTCGAAAGGGTTAATGTGTCAATGTCCTTTTTTTGTATTCAAAACCGGGAATCGATGCCTTTTGGGCTTTTGTAGCTCAACATCACAAAAATCCACAAAAAACTGGAGGCACTTCTTGTTCCTGACCGCCCCATGTCCGCGTCGCATCAGCCGCATATTTCCTCAAATAATAAAATATATATTAAGAGGTGTACTTAGTGCGTTGGTGCGGTAGATGCTAGTATATGGTTATAAATCATATTTAAGAAACAATTTAAGATGATTGCGGTGCGGTGCGGTGCGGTGCGACAAAAATTGAACTGTTGTGCGGTATGTACGATATGTATAGTACTGGATTGAGCTGATCACATAATAATATATCCGGTTAGTTAACTAGTATATATACCAATATAATATATAAATGTTTGTATTAAAATTTTTATTATTTAAGTTATGAGTCGCAAATGGAGCAAGGGTCCGGGATTATTGAGTTCCCCATATTCCGACCTACGGTAGCACCTCTACCCTTAGAAAGTTCCTCCCCTCCTTCAGAATCAGGGTCCTTCATGTCACCGTCTGCGGTGGTTGCGAAACTTTATAATAATTTATATTAACTAATATATCTATATATTATAAATATATAATCATATATATATATATCTATATACATATATATCTATTCTTCTATATTCTATTCCATATATATATATATTATACCTATCACTATATATATAATATTTCTATATATACGCGTATATATCTCAACTATATATATTATATTCTAATATAATATATATATATATAATATATATATTATTATCTATATATATATATTATAATTATATTATATATTAATATCTTTTTATTCATATATATATATATATATTATATATATATATATAATCACTGGGTTTTTGATGGCGCACCCCCAATCTTTACAGACCTCCAAACGGAAAGATTGACTATTATTTGCACACTCTTGTATTAAATTTATTTTAGTTTGTTCGTAATATTGCGAAAAAAAAAAACTCAAGCATTTTATAAATCGCAAATTGCATCGTTCATTAAGTGCGATTTTTAAGTAGCGTGCCTGCAAAACGTTTAATAATTTCATGCGTTTTATTCGCTAACATTTCGACAACGGAATAATATTAAATCTTCATTAAAAAAGCACAATCAGCGCCACATTTTTTTTGGGCACTCTATTGAAATAGAAAATATTCCATGATTAGAAAAGCAAAAAAAAATTATCAAGTGCTTTTAAAATCGCAATTGTGCAAATGTGCAAATCCAAACTCACATACTTCACACGCCAATTTTTTTTTTTCTTGAATTAATAAGATATGAAATCGCCAGGTAAAAAAATAGATATTAAAAATGTATTTTGAGAATAAATGTAATCTTCTTATCAATACATATATAGAATATTAATATAATTAATGTCGGTTTTTTGTTTATCAGCAAGTCCTAATTGCTCTAAAAATCACTCCTTGTAACTCACTTGACTGGAAAAAACCCACACGCACACACTCCTCACACCTACACACACACTACACACACATCCACACACACACAGCACACACACCTACAACCACACCTACACACAGACACACACACACACAACACACACACAAACACACACAGTATATATTAATATAGTCATATATATCCTTACCCTATATATCTATATACTACCTATAGTCATATAATTATATATAAGTACTATATATAATATTTATATATAACTTTATATTCATTTCATAATATTAATATATATATATATCTAGTATATATATATATATATATAATATATAATATGATATAGACTATAGTAAATATATATATATACCTTACTATATATAAAATATATATCATATATATATATATTCTATACTATATATATATATATATTATCTAGTTATATATATATATAGTATATATAATATAATATATATACTATATATATCTATATATATATATATATCTATACTAGTTTATCTCGTTTTTATGCTTTATAAATAAATCTACATTTCTTTTCTTTTTCTCACGTATGGGTTCATCGAGGACTCAACCACCACGGTAAGAGTATTATGTTAATATTCCGTAATAATATTAAGACTGCATTTTAAAAATTTTGATATATACGTAGCATTTTCATTTAAACTACAAAAGTTGATACTGACACATTATCTATTTGAATTGGCCCAATTTTTTATTTATTTTTTTTTATTTTTTTTTGTTAAATTTTTTTTTTCCTCTTTTTTTTTAATTTTTTTTTTTTTAACAAATTTTATTTTATTTTAGGTCTCTTTTTTATTTTGACTCTTAGGAATTCGGTCTATGCGGAAGATGGTTACCTGAGCATTCTCGATGGAATGAAGCCAAGTTGAGCTGTTTTCCTATTTCTTATAACAATTCGATGAAGCTCGACGTCCTCTTGAGCCATCGTGTGCAGCTTGTGTCTTCTGTTATTCTTATTACTTATGGTATACTTATTATATATATATGTACTATATATATAGTATTTATAATATTATATATATATTATAATTTTTTATATTATGTCTTTGATTATTTTTATATTAGTCTTTTCCTTCTCAGTACCAGTAATAGTTTATTATATGTAAGTTATTTGGGCTATATAATTATTTATATACGTTTTAATTATATCGTACAGTATATAATGTAACCCGCTGACATAAGGGAAATTGAAATTCTTGAGAATTAAGTAGAGAAATACATAGATAACTTTACGGTGATATTAATATAGTACTATTCATGGAGTTTTATTGCTATACTTCGGACCTTTATTACTATGACTGATACGTTTTATATATTATAGTACAGAAATAGTAGATGACAAGGTTTTCAGATCAAGTGATATAATTAGTAGGGTATAAGTTATATACGAGGTTCGCTTTAACTATTAATCATATTATATTCGTACTGTTAGTTTCGGTGACATATCTTTATATCTAAAATATAAGGAAGGACGCTTTATAACATATATCACAATAACTGATAGTCTAGGAATGTTAATGTTTTCCGTACGATCTACTTGTTGATGAGGAGATTAATACCCGACGAGAGGAGGTTATGGACGTTATTTATATTACGGTAACGACTGTAATTAGAAAACTATGTTTATCCCTTATATTATTGACATATCATAGTATATTAACTATATTATACTTAAACTATTAGCTATAATGGGTACTTTGCCTAACGTGCATATTTACTAAATACTATACACGCGCTATGTACTTTATATATACTTTAGGTACAGTATAATTTTTCAACTTTAACCTACATACTTGAGTCAAGGGGTACGCTCGGCTCTACGACAAGCGAAAATCCTGATTAATGTGCACTAAGAGCCATCTAAGAAGAGAATTATTAGATAAATGATCACAATTTACAATGTTTTTATCCAATATTGGAGGTAAATGTACTAACTTTCAAGATTACTTGCATTGGATTAACACAGGATGTTAAAATGTTACGACTGATATTATAATAGCATCATATCAAGGACAGATTTCAATAATCTGGGGATCACTATACATCAATCATGGTAGCAGTTTCTCCGGCGACTCTACTCTTTGAAAATAGGGCGTAGCTTGCATTTCGCCAAGACACAGCCCGCACATCGTTGGTCCTTTTGAAGCGTCGCAAAACAGTCGTTGTGCGCCCACCCGTCGGCCAGTCCAGATAGCTTATTTCTGGGCTTTCTTGAGGGCTTCAATACAGCTGCCTCATCTTGCACGAGAGGCTCTGAGGAGTTCAGGATGTTTTCTTGCTCACTCGATTTCTGCCACTAACGGGAACTTCTTAACAACTAATCCATCGTACCAAATATTCTCTCTTATCTCATCATCTCCTCTACTCTTCTCAATATATACTCACGGGTAGTCCTACACATCCATCCTCTATCTACTATTTCTTCTCTTCATATCTTCATCTCTTCATCTCTTAAGGACAGTTGACCAGGGGCATAATAAGAAATTTAAGAAAGCATTCATCTTTCCATCATATGAAGCATGCTATTCCAGATAAGTTTGTTAATTTTGGAATGGTTTGCCACAGGAGGTGTTGAGTGTGACTCGATTACAACACATTTAAGAAATGTTGGATGGGTATATGAATTATGGGTATGCTTATGAATATATTCTGAAGACCGAAGGCCAATGGCGGGTTTTTAGTTACAGTAGTTATTAATGTTAGATTGCATGTATAACCATAACTTAGTTATTTAATGCATGTGGTGGGTTTGGGTACTATATATATATATATATTAATTCATATACTTATATAATATATTATATATTATATTATACTATAGATATATACTATATATATATATATATATATATATTTATATATATATATTATTTTGAACTAAGCGAAATTGGTAGATTTTTAGTTACAGTAAATTGACGAATCCCTCTCAGGGTCGCTTTGGTGGATTTGCGCTCATAACATGTTTGGTTAGTGACTCTGATTGGGGTACAGTCTCGATAAGCTTGTTTCAGAACAAGTACTCAATCTAGGTGGATCTCCAATCCAAATGAAGATAGAACACCAATATACTGTTTAAATCCTCTACTCAACACTATATTGACTTAAATTAACAATTGCTCCGCATATACTATCCTAGAAAGCATACGTACCTATGCATGAAATTAGTCAAAATAATAATTATATAAAAATATTGACTACTAGTAAAGACCTATATTTAATATAAACACTAATAAATTTCATACTCAATCTTAATAACTTATGAATTAAGAATAACTGAATGATTTAATATAATTAACCTGAATTTAAATAATCAAATAATAATACTAAATAATAAGGATCATATGAATAAGTAAATTAGAATTCACAATTAATGGCCTATACTCACATCTACTATTTGTCAGAGGGTAACTCTTTAGACTGTTAGGACCATGGAATTGATGAAGATTCTAATATTAATGCGCGCACTTGTATTTACTGATTAAGTCTAATCCATAGTTGTTCTTTTTTTCTCTAATCATAATTAAACTCACATTGATAGGATTGTATATTTGGTAGGCAACAGGTTTCGCACTAATTTTATTCGAGTACTAAAATTCGCTAAAAACCATTACTATTTATATCATTGTAGCTTACTCCGGGAAACACATTAATGAACACAATTATTTCTTGTATTAACTGTAAAATGCATTTGGTTTTTTATTCCACAGTATGTATACAATTTACAAAAAATAAAAAATTAATTTCATAGTATTATAATAATAATAATTTTTCAATACTCAGCAACAGCATACATGCTTTTGCGTCATATGAAAATTTTATTATTATTATTATCTTTTATTATTATTTTATTTTTATTATTATCTATTCTTATATTATTATTATTATTATATTTTCATTTATTATTATTATCTTACTTTATTATTATTCATATTTATTCTTTTATTATTTTTTATTTTTTATTTATATGTTATCTTAGTTAGTCAGAATATTAGAATATATCTTATCAAGTAAAATTTATTATTCATTATTTATTATATATTTATTATTATTATTCTATTAATTTAATACTATTATTTATTATTATTAATTATTATATTATCATTATTAATATATTACTATTAATTTTAATTATTTTGCTTAAGCCTCCACCAAATTCATCTCTAGTATAATTCGCCATTAATATTTATATAATATTAATTTATATAATATATATATATAGTGAATACTTACGGGTCTATGATTATAACACCGACAAGATAAACTTATAGTTTATTTTTTAATCGAGATATTAAATATATACTTTCATTTTTGAGGTCAATATATTATATATATATATATATATATTATATATATTAATTATTAATATATAGTATATAATATATATATACTATTAATCTATCTATAATGATTATATATATATTAATATATATTAATACTGGATATAGTATATATTATAGTATATATATATTTATATATATTTAATAATTAATATATAATAATATATTATATATAATTAATATTATATATATATTAATATATCTATATATAATATTATTATATATATATATATATATATATATAATATTATATATCTATATTATTAACCTAAGTATGTCACAGCTCTAGTCCTTTTGGTGAGTATAGTGAGTAGGCTATGCCGCCCTACTTCCGCAACACCTGCTATTTGAACTTAATAGTCTATTGACTCATGGAGTGAAATTGAGTAGTGATAGTATTGATAGAGCATTGATATAAAATATGATATATACGAGTTATAAATAACTTTCTAAACTGAAATTCGATCTAATAGTTATTTAACAGTGACCATCTTAGAGCTTTTTTCTTATTTTTAGTTCAATTGTACCCCTCTTTTTACAAGATTTTTCGAAACTTAGAATCGCCTTAAAATAATAAGTACGTTCGAATTCTGATGTTAAGATCAATAGTGATTTTGTATATAATCAGTAGAGAGTATACTTTCTATATAAAAAAGTAGTTGTACATGCCCCGATATTTTTGATTATCATATCGTGAAGAGAAGCATATTCTAACAATATAATATAATATTTTATAATTATTCTAAATAAAATAACATTAAGTTATATAGAATTTTATTTAGATAGATAATATCTTATTTGCTGATGTACCTAAATAATAAAGCCAATTTATTCATTATATACAATCTTATATATAATAAATTTAAGTACTAGAATTTATAGCCTATATATAAATATATATATTTATTTAAAGAATATATTTCAAAATTCCTGAATTCCAAAACCTTATATATCGTTAAATAAGTCTTATTTAATGTATTTACAGAAACCATATTGGGACACATTCCAACCTAAATTTATGGTTTTTAAGAAAATAGTTAAGTGAGACATCCCTAAGCATAAAAACAAAAACTACTATTATATATTATATATATATATATATACTATATATTATATAATCATATATATATATATAATATATATATATAATATATATCTTAATAATATATAATATATATATAATATTCTCTAGTTTAATGAAGAGGCGTAAATTTATGTGATCGTGAAAAAGATAAAAATTTTAATAATTTTAACCGATAATATGTAGATTATAAAGGGTAACATAACCTAACCCTAACCTAGAGCTTATAGGGCAATTTTTCAACTTGATATGAAAAAACGCCTCCTCTATTAGACTTTATGCGCATATATATATATATAGTATATATATAAATATATATATATATATATATATTATATAGTATAATACATATATATAGTATATATATATTATATAATATAATATATATATATATATTATTATGTGTGTGTGTGTGTGTGTGTGTGTGTGGTGTGTGTGTGTGTGGATGTGTGTGTGTGCGTGTGTGTGCGCGCGCTGTATTTCTCGAAATATTATTAGCTTTTATGTTTTATTACTCCGGTACTTACTTTTATATGTTTGGGTTTGTCGATGTCGTAGAAATGGTCATTTTCTTTTATTCTTTGGTGTAAACGGTTTATAGGCATTACTTTGTTTACGAACAATAGTGAACTTAAATTTCGGTTATACCTTTTAAGATATATTGTATTTATATAACTCCGAACATTTATGAATATCATTACGAAAACTCGTAAGTTATCTATCGATTAATATGAAAACAAATTTGAAAGAAGCTTTTGTTTATAACGCCATTTTGCCAGTATTATTTCGGTCTGACAATTTTCTTTTTGGGTCTCATGCGTACTTCAACAAATAGTATAAGTGCGGCCGCTTCCTATGTGAATAATTTTTAGAGACGCCAGCAAAAGATTGAGGAAGCGCATCTAAGTATAGTAATTATCACATTCGAATTCTCTCACTGACCTTTTCAGTGTTAATACGTAGCGATCTAGGGACCGACCGGGGCGGGTAAATTTTCCGGGGCCGGGGCCGGGTTAGCTAGATTAGAAATGTAAGTAGAAACACTGAAAGTCTTAAAACTTAGGATGAAAATTAAATATGATTTCAATTAATTAATAATTTAAATTATAAAAAAGGAATACATTTAATTAATTCAATTAAATAAATATTTTCGAAAGAAATTTTGAGAAAATAATTGATTTTCAGAGGAATAATTATATTAAATATTAATATATATATATATATATATATATATATATATTAGATAATTTGTTAATACTATAGTATTAATATACTTTATATATATTTAAATTATTATTTATATATATATATATATATATATATATATATATTTAAGAACTACTTTGGCGTAGTGATATATTTACATTAGAGAGAAAGCCCTTGGATTCTATTTTATTATGCTTTATTATCACAACATATCATTAACTTTTAAAAGTACACAAATTAAAAAACAAAGACACTTTACATAATAAATAAATTTTTAAAAAAGGAGAGCTAGCTTTCGTCCCGGCACGCGGGACCTCTTCAGGCTAAGGAACGGGATTTCTTTCTTGCTCTTCATCAGGGGAAATGTGTTTCAGTTGGTCTGCTATTTTTTCATTGGTTGTTGTTGAAATATTTGATGTTTTCAGATATTCATTTTGTATATAAAATCTATCTTAACTTCCCCGGGATGCTTATTGTAGTTGTTACTATTATAAATGCAAAAGGATTCCATGATTTTGCGACTGGTTCGTGTGAATTGATATATCTGATTCATCTTTATTATTGTTTGTATTGATTAGAGTGGCCTTGTGTTACGCTATGATCTTGTTAAAGCGAATTTTATGCTTGTCCTTGTGCAGGTCATCTGTAAGTTGTATGAGAGATTGGCCTTCCAGTTTTATATATTTAACGCATTAATACTCTCCATTAACAACATAACTTTCTTGTTCTTTTTAGGCCAAACTAGTACAAACCCAAACTTTCGGCCTGAAGTATGGGTCCCCACTGTCTCCCATTACTCAGTAAACATATATATGGAACTAACAGAATTTTATCATATATTACCCACCCTTTATTAAACAATAGTTTATGGATTAGATATATAGATGACATTTTTGTCTCCCTCCTTCACAACACCAACCCTAATGATGTCCTAACTATTAAACTCTATTCATCCTTCAGTCCAGTATACGATAGAATTGCCTTCCAACAACTCTATCCCTTCCTCGATACCTTAATCACATAGAATAATAATAATTACTTGCAATTTACTATATATAGAAAAACCAACATTCCACCAAACAAAACTATATATAATACATTGGCTTCTAATCATTCCCAACACAAAATTAAGCGTTCTGTCTATTTCTCCATGCTTTCGTATATAGCTCTTCCTCTTCTAGCCGAAACTAAAACATCCATAATACTTTAAAATCACTTTACTATCCTGAGTTTTTATCACAAAAGCATTTAACAAAGCAAAAAAGAGGGACTATAGCACCTTTCCCCCGAAAAATAGCAACACCTCCTTTTTACCAATTCCTCAATTACCATTATATTGTTAAAACAAATATTACCAAAAAATATTACCCTCATTCCATCAAATAACACCACCTTAAAAAACATTCTCAAACCCCCAAAACGAAAAGAAAATCTCCCCCAAAGCTTTATATATCACATCCCCTGCAATACTTGCAATTAAAACATATATTAGTGAAACATAGATTGCCCCAAAGAAGAAAAAATCAACATACAGATTGACCTTGCACAAAGGGACAGCATAAATCAGCTTTAACAAGCATAGGCGTTAACACAGGGCCACTCTATAATCATCAACAATTATAAAGTGATCAGAAATGAATCAATCACACACCATCGCCAAAAATCATGCGAAATCCTTTTGCATGTTGTAATAGTACAACTAAACAATAAGCATCCCGGGGAAGTTATGATAGATTTTTATACAACAATGAAATTTATCTTGAAACATCAAATATTTCAACACACCATGAAGAAAATAGAAAGGACCAACTGAAAAAACACACTTAACTGAGGAAGATCAGAAAGAAATTTCAGTCCCTTAGCCTGAAGGAGGTCTAGCGCTTCGGACGAAAATAGCTTTCCCTTTTTTAAATTATTTCATTAAAAAAAAGTTTTATATTATAATTAATATTTTTAATTTAGTACAATTTATAATAAAATGAAGTGACAGTAAAGCATAACACTAAAAAGAATTCAAGGGCTTCCTCTACTAAAGTTATATATATATATAATTATATATATAAATAGATATAATATATTATATATATATATATTATATATAATATATATATATATATATTATATATTAATATATATATATATATATATATATATATATTAATATATAATATATATAATATATATATATATATATTATATATATATATATATATATAATATATATTGAATTCAATAAATAAAAATAATTTTGAAAAAAGAGATTTCGGAAATTATTTGAATTTCTTGAAGATATTTTACTTTAAATAAATAAATACATTAATATTTAACAATTATATTTATTTCCTTTTCCGAATTCGTTTGATATATCAAATTTCGAATATTTTTATGTTAAAAAAAACTCGGAAAAATTATAATTTGGCCTCAATTTTAATTTGAAATCATAGTAAATACCAAAAAAAATTGATTATATTTAGGTATGTTTATATATTTTTGCATCAATTTTATAACAAATGAGTAATGGAATTAAAATATATGTTATTTGTTTGATTTTAACCCTATTATTATTTAGTGTAAATTTACAGTTAAACCCGGTAGAAAACCCCGGTTTTTTCCTGATTTTTTGCCGGGGCCGGGGCCGGCTGGGCCGGGGCCGGGGCCGGGGCCCGGTCGGTTCCTAAGCGATCTACATTCAGATATGAATAAGTAGAACATCCGCATCGCTCTTCTTTTTCAGCCATACATTTATATTTAATATTAATATATCGGATTTCTAGTGCTGCTTGCTTGATACTTTTTCTGTTGAAATATATATATATATATATAATATATATATATATATATATATAATATATTATATATATATTATATATTATATAATATATTATATAATATATTATAACCTATATATATATATATGGGTTTTTTGAGGTAACGCGAAGAAGCAAACTATTAATTTTAAGATGACAAAACGTTATTAGAATAAAAGTTTAACTACATATATTTAGAACATAAAAAGCAATGTACTTAAAAAAAACCAGGTATAAGCTATTTTTATATAATTACTTATATATAATATTATATATTATAGTATATTATATCAGGGGCGTATATATAGGGTAAGCCGGGTAGGTAGCTCCTACCCAATATTTTTAGGTTTTAAATAACTGAAATTAAATGTAAAAGTATACTAAATGTATTAAAATTTTAATTAAGTTACAAAAACAAAGAAGTATTTTTCATCATAAAATTAAAAAAGAAAAACAACCACAATATTAATAGCTATAATAATAATTGAATTCATTAAGAAATTCTCGCTCCTACTCTAATCTTAGGAGTAAAAATCTTTGCCCCGGGCGGACGATTGGACGTTCATTGTTTACTTAACTTATTAAGGGAGCGGGCTAGTCTGTCCTACCTATAATAATCGATTCAAAATTTACTTGAAAATATATGAAACTTTTCGTTCTCTTCCCGAAATATTTACGAAAAGTGGGCTTGGTGCAGTTTGTTTGAAATCTTTGTATCGAATGTGTCTTATTGTTCTGATATTGAATATTAATTTAATGATAACTTTATTTAAGGGAATTTAGCCATTTGATATATATATACATGAAATTAAGTGCAAGAAGAGCTAAATGAATTAACAGTAAATTTTATTTTAAAGAAAAAACGCTTTAAAAAAATTATTATAAAAAATGACAGCTCTATTTTAAAAAAAATGATAGGGCCTAAGAAATTACTCAATTGGAATGTGATTAAAATTAAGATATTTGGTTAAATTATAATGTAAAGTAATATTTTACATTATCTAATTTACAAAATGGTGCTCTCTGTTCACATAATAGGGTGTTTTTCGATTGTTTTCGTTTAAGCTCTCGAAATACATATTTTGAAGTTCTTTTATATTCTATATCTATATATATATATATATAATATATTATATATATATATATATATACTAATATATTATAATATATTAAACTTCTGCCTACCCAAGGTGTATTCTATCCAGGGACGCACTGATATATATATATATATATATAATATATTATATAATATATATAATATATAATATATAATATAATATATTATATATATATTATATATATATATATATTTTTTTCTATTATATATATATATTATATATATATATATATATTTCATAAATTTTAAGAAAATTTTAACTAAAACAAAAAAAAATAATATGTAAAATATACGATTTTTTTTGTTTTATTACATTCATTTTTATGTTCTACATATATCTATTAAACTTTTATTCTAAATAAAGTTTTCTTAAAAGTCTATAGTTTTTGCTTCCTTCACGTATACCTATATATATATATATATATATATATATATATATATATATATATATATTATATTATCATATATTATTATATATATATATATATTATATATATATATATCTATATATAATATTATATAATATATATATGTATTATATAATATTATATATATATATATATAATATATATATATATATATATATATATATATATATATTATTAATATTATATATATATATATTATATAATTATATTATATTATTATATATTAATTATATATATAGTATATATATTATTAAAAATCTTGCTTTGTGACGCTGAATATATTCAGTGATCAGCAAGCTTCATGGAAAACAATTAGAAATCAAAGAGAAAAAGATATAGGCTATTGAGCATTGTTTTCCAACCTTTCTGGAGGAGCTCACCCTTCTAGGCACCCCTTCTAGGCACCCAGCCAACTGGTTACCTCCCCCACCCCCCAAAATGGCATGTCTTTTAAATGGGATAAATAAAAATATATTCAAAAATAATTTTTTTTTAAGAAGAAATAGTAAAAATTTCGGGAAAAAAAAAATAAAAATTTCCAGGATTCGCTGATCCCCTAGGGGGGTTCGTGACCCCACTAGTTGGGGAACAGTGATCTGAAGAATTTCATTTTAAAGCTGAGGGAACGTTGTCATCAGATGGGTGACTCAAATAGAACTTTTTTTTTTATTCGATAGAATTGGATAGATATATGCTCGTATATATATATATATATATATATATTATATATATATATATAAGAAAGAAAAATATAAATATTTATATATATATATATATATATATAATATATATTTATATATTTTTATATATATATATAAATATATATATATATATATATATATATATATATATATATATATATATATAAACTAAAAGCAAAGAAAATGCTAAAATTTATTCTATTGAAGTTTCGTATTGTTGCAATACATCTTCAGTACCTTTTATAAAATAAATAAAATAACTTAACAATACACAAATTAGCAAACTAAATTAAAATATTATAACTAAATATAAAAATTATATTTAGCTTTATATATTTTAATTTATTTTGATTAATTTTTATATTAACTTTTTATTATTATTATATTATTATTATTATATTATATATTATATATAATATAATATATATATATATATATATATATATATAATATATATATATATATTAATATATATATGATATATATATACTATATATTATTATTTATATTTATATATATATATATTTATATTATATATAATA
>JABUQX010082632.1:32500-41593 GCA_015478945.1 Trachelipus rathkii | reverse complement strand
TATTATCATATATTATATATATAAGTTATATATTATCATATTATATATATAGTACTATATATATAAATATTAAATGCCATAAGAACCTGGTTTACATATTTTGTCTTCTTTTATCGGTCGTTTGGAGTGAAATATACTGTCCGACAGTAGCAAAAGCTTAGTGAGCCTAATCGCCGAGACAATCTGCTAGCCGATTACTGATGCACGCCCCATGCGGCTTAAACGACAACCATAGAATCGTTTTGGTTCAAGAAGTTATATTTCAGCACTTTTAAAAAACTTTCTTTTCTCAATAGTATTAACATATTTTTTTTAATTTATTTTTTATTTAGTTTTTCTTTAATTTTATTTGAACGAATATCGTAAACGAAAAATTAGAAAACTTTAGTTTCTTTTAGAAAAAGGTAGTATTACAATTCAAATCAAAATGAAAACCAATTTTGTAATTAGAAGAAAAGAGTTCATATACTATATATACGTCTAGTATATATATATATAAATTAAATTTTTTAAAAAATATATAATATATATTATATAAATTATATAATATATAATATATATATCAAACAAACAAAACGAACAAACCAAGAAGAACTAGTTCTAACATATCCTCTATAGAACCTTATCGACTTTCTTATACTTGACCGTTCGACTTAAGCACTTAGACCTCGACCTTAGCACTTAGCACCTATCACTTACACTTAGACCTTCGAACTTAGCATCTTAAGACCTTCGATTAGCATCTTAGAACCATTTCGACTTTACGACTTAGAAACTTCGACTTAAACAACTTAGACCATTTTCGTTTTTGCACTTAGACCTTCCACTTAACACTTAGACCTTCGACTTAACACTAGACCTTCGACTTACCACTTAGACCCTTCGACTTACCACTTTAGACTTCTAACTTAGCACTTAGACCCTTCACTTATACTTAGACATTCGACTAGATAACTATACCTCGACTATATAGTATGTTTTAAGTTCGTTGTTCGTCTGACCGTACGTCGTTCTTGTTTGTTCTGAACTAATATAAGTTCGAAGGTCTAAGTGCAATTCCGAAAAATAATTTCGACCTAAAATTTTTTTGGGAAATTATTTTCTCTGTGACTTTTTCAGATTTTCACACATAGAACCTTTTGACTTATATCATTCCCGTTTTGATACTCCAACTATATGTGTATTTAATGAATAGTTATACCCTTAAAAACGGTGATGCTTCGATCAAGTTAGATCGTGTTTCCGGTTGACTTTCGAAAACAGTCACTATAGATTAGTCGTCGCACTTACGGGAGAAGTCGCAAAACCGCTCAATGCTTTCGATAATAACCATTTCTTAGCTCAGACTATCGTTAAAGCCCGATTATAGACCATATAGTGACGCCTTTCGAGGAACTAATTATAAGCGCGAGCGTCTAAGGTAAAAGATACTTAAAAAATTCACAAAAGGAAAATGTTTACAAAATCATTTTCTCTCTCTATTTTTTATCGGAAATTTGCACTTAGACTTGGAATCTTATATTAGTTCAACAAACATACGAACGAACGGTCAGACGAAAAAACGAACACTAAAAACATACTATATTAAGCGAAGGATATAAGTTGCAACAAAAATTCGAAATTCTTTTAATAGCTACAAGAAACTAATAACATTCGTGAATCAGCGTAAATATTTGTTCTAAAAATGGAAAAAAAAAAATTTTGATTTTTTTTTATATTTTATTTTTTTTCTCGAAAACTACGATAGTGTCTAAAGCGGACATCAGGTGAAACCGGATATCCTATTATACAACGAGCCTTTACCTCCGCAAGATATAAGTAAACGCATCAAAGAGTTTCAAAATTGCGACTTATTAATAATAATAGGAGCTTCTTTAACCCTCGCTCCTTTCGCTCATTTGGTTTACTCGGCGCCCGAATCTTGCCCTCGGCTTTTTATCAATCGAGAACCCATCCGAGAAATTCAAACGGAAATCGAATCTCGACAGCTCGCAGAATTAAATATTCCAAACCACAAGAATTTAACCGTCAGGCTCTTTGGTGATTTCGAGGAACACTGCCAAAATATTGTGGAAAAGCTAGGGTGGAGCGAAGAATTTAAAAAATTATTAGAGGGAGGGGCCCCAAAAATAGATCGTGATGATATGATTCTCGCGTGTCCATTTTTTTTAGTTCTTTCAAAAAGTCGACGAGACCTTTTCACCCTACGTTGCCTATTTTTTTTTAAAAATGTTATACGAGTCTATCATTTTCTTCTTCAAGAGCTCGCTTAGATCTTTTCAAGCTTTCCATTTTTTCTCGTCGTTCCGCAGGCGTTAAATGAACGCTTCTCAGTAAATAGCCTCTCTTGCCATTTGCTCGTTCGTTAAGATGATCGTTAGTTCGATGCGATCCCCCTCTTGATCCTATGGTGTTTGAACTTTTAGAGGGAAGTGCATCGGGGAAAACATTCACAGATCCATTTTGAATCGGAATCGAAGTGCAATCAAAATTAAAATTTACGATGACGCCTAAAGGTTGTACGCAAGCGCTAATCTGTGCTACATCTAAACATATGGGCTTCAAACTTTTGTCTTGACCACTCCCAGAATTCTTTACAATGTGACTTACTGGTTTCCTATCTTCAAATGACGTGGCCATTTTCCTATTTTAAAGTCAAGAGAAACAGTTACCACCTAGTTGGTTGCTAAAGAGCGAGCTTACTTTGATTATCGGCTACTAAATACTTATTAATTTATCGCATAAGAACTTATTAATATGATAAATGGAATGAATGTAATCAATTACGCTTCTTCATCTGGAAAACTTTCAACGAAATGACGTGCTTCCAAAAGAATCTATTTAAAAAGAAAACAAAAATTTTTTTTAGATGACTTACGAAGCTAAAAATAATAATATTTTTAAATAGTTTCATTTATTGTTTTTGATTAGTTCTTTCCAAATTTTTACGGAAAATCGATTGCTAATAATAATAAAGTTTTTTAAAAACATTTTTTAGGTTTGACTTTGCTTTTCTTTACTCGTAAAATGATATATATAAATATATATATAATAATATAATATATATATATATATTATATATATTATATATATATTAGATATAATAATAATATATATAATAGCACTATATATATATATAATATATATATATATATATAACTATAATTTATTTTTTCATACAATAAATAGATAAAAATTAAAACCATACTAACTGATGAAAAAATATAAAAATTGCCTAATGAATACTCCTCAAACCACTTCGCAAATCTACTAATCGGTGTTTCAACAAGAAAAAGAACAAATGCGGCAAGGGTGGTTGTTTCAACATAAAATGTCGTCACTTATATGCGCGAGGAAAGCACGAACCAATCAAGGCATGAAGACCATGATGAGAGTCGCTATCCGCACTCACTTGTACTTGTCCGATAACATGCATGAAACGAAGGCTCTCTCGCTCTTTAGTATTACTGTTAACGATTAGCAGTCAATAATTCCAAAGTGCGATATTACGTGCTCAACCTTCGAATTATATCAGTTTCCCTTAAAACATCCCTTATTATCCGGTCCAACGATGTTACAATTACAATAAAAAAAACAGGCTGAACGCTTTCAAAAATACCATATTCTTAAGCTTAAACTATCGTTAACCCGATTATGACGACTCACTCATATAGTGTTAAGCTATAAGCTAATCGTCAAACCGAATTATTGACGTTCAATATAAGTACGCTCGATCAGGACTGAAATAAGTCGAATGTTCTAAGTGCAAATACCGGGAAAAAATCAGTATATTCGACTTTAAAAACAATTTGTTAGTTAGGTCGTTTTTTCATTGCATTCGAAACGTCACTATCATTATAGAAGAGTCGCCTTACGGGAATTCCCGAAAAAGTGACTGCTAAAACGCTTTCCAAGCTGCAATTTGTTAAGCTTTAAACTACGCCAAACCGATATGACTCACTATAGTACGCTTCGATCGGAACTAATTAAGTCGAGGACAATAATATTATGTGAGTACTTGAATATTCTATCTTTATAGACTTTGTCATATACTTATAATTATTCTTTTCTTGTTAGTCTATACATTCGAAAAAAACGCATCCGCTTAAGAACGAAAAATTTATTTGCACCATTTCCCATTCAATAAATAACGTTATTTCGTGCTTTCGCTTTGCGCGAGATTCGTATATTTACCGAAAAATAATAACTTTACTACATTTAATTTTATTTAATATTCACAATAAAAAATGAATATAAGAAAAATGGTATTTTGTGGGAGAAATTAATAAAAAAAAATAATCAAAATTATAACAAAATTTAAACATAGCCTTACATATCGGTTCACTCGGGGTACGAAATAACGTTACTTTTTACTTCTCGGAGATGGATGCAAAATAATATTTTTCTTCCTTTAAAAGCGTTTTTTTTTCGAAGGATGTGAAAGTTTTAGATTTTCGCACTTAGACCCTCGACCCTATCAAAGCCGAAAGAGAGAAATTAATCACGTTAGTTAGCGCAGGGGTCTCTACTTCGGCGAGAATTTCCCCTACCATTTAATTCTCTATGCTTCCAACTGTTAAAAAAACATGCCAGCGAGAACTACACGTTACCTAAGAGGGATAGACCACCCAGAACGTTATTATCCACCAAGTTTATCAACGACAATCAAAAACCGCTCTTGAAATTGTTCAAGAATTTTCCGACGTAACTTAACCAACTCCTCGAACCAAATTTCAATTAAACTTCTTCACGAAAAAGAATTTGTGCATACTAAAACTGGATTTTAAAATTTAAAACTTTATAAAAAATAGTAAATTAAAAAATATTTTAGTAAATTAAATTTTTTTATAAATGAAATAGCTCGAAAAACTAATTATAATCTTTCATAAAGGCAAACCTTCCGACTATTCTTCCAGTCCTCCATCCGCTGCAATTACGACCCACCAACAATTAGTTAGTTAATTCCGCGAAAATGACAAACCTGTCGATATTAATAATCATTTGTAATTATTGCTTCCTTCAAATCAAGCCTGGGCTCGGACACCGCCAAAAAGGAATGAAAGAAGAAGTATTGCCAGAAGCGACATACTCTTATTTCCTAAGCGGAGTCGCATTCTCAATAATTTAACGAAAAGACTCGTGTCTTTAAAATTAAATATTTATTGAAGAGAAATTGCGGTGTTTTGTAGCCTTAAATTATAGCTATTTTAAACTTAAAGAGGCTCGTCCCATATATTATATAGAAGACTTTGACTTTATGGATGTTGAAATGCGCGACAACGAAATTCATTATGATCTTCGATATACACAAACGCTTATACGTGTGGACTAGACGGAACATTCCTCCGTTATCGTTTGGGTGTGATTTTACCAGCATGGTCAAACTGGGCGGAAAAATTGTCTCGTTTTACCATATCAGCGCACCGCCGACAATATCGACAAACATTCGTAAGATGCTTCACGCTTAATAATAATGACCTAGCAATTACCATCAAATACAACTTTCTGAAACACCAGGGTGTTGCGTGGACATTCTGCCTCTTCGCAGCGCGATAGAAGACAGCAAATATTGCCCTTTTGAAAACCTTCTTACTAAAGTCGATTAAGAAACGTATATTGAAAGGTGTGGAGAAAATGATATCAAATGAATTGCTTGAAAGTATTTAATACAACATATATCATTCGACTATATATGTATGTTGCACCGAACACTCTATTTGTTATCATGATCATAAAAAAACATTCGTAAAGCTATGGTATAATCCGATGTATAAAAAAGTTAATTTTAGCCAATATAATAATTCTTTAGTTTCAATTGAGTTTCGCATATTCTACCTAACTCAACCGTGAAGTAATTTTGTTGATTCTTATTGATCAAATTACACAAAAAATGCATAATCAAGATTTAACATCATTATTTTCACGTGGTGTTTGTTTCATATCCGTGAGATCTGTTTTCGATTTTAAACATAAACCGCCACGTTGTACACATAACTAATCACGTGATATTTATCACTACGCGAGAGATTTCATTTTATCTCAAAGTAAATTTCTACGAAGGGTTTTTTTAATGAGCGTGAAAATGCGTTCTTTGTATGAACACTTTGATTCGTACAAAAAAAGAAATAATCCTACGCGCAGTGTTCTTATTTACATCCTTTAAAAAGGAATTTTAGAGGGAAACATACTAGAAGTTCGATTTAAAACCGTTAATTACCACGGCGAAGGTTTTCCTTTTGATGCCGTAGCATTAGCAATTCGCCCGATGGACTCGAATAAAACCTCACCTTTGGTTTCAGTTTTTTCAAAAATAATATTTCCACCCCCTTTTCGTTTTAATGCGCGCGAGAATCGTTCTTTTTTAACAACACCGCAGATTTGTACGAAGAACAGAATTTTACCACGAATTTAATATTTATATCGCACAAAAAAAGTGATTTTTTGTAAGGAAATACGTTGAGGTAAATTAATGAAATCACGCAAGTTTTAGATTCTTTGTAGAATAAAACATTCACACACACACGATGGAAAATCTCACGCGGGGTTTTCGTTTTTTCGCAAATAATCTCCACGCGGGTTTGTTTAAGGCGGGCGAGATCGTTCTTCTTTTTTTTTAACAAAAAATGACGCGAGTTTCGTATGAAACATAAAGAATTTTAATAATAAATTTTTTATTATACCGTAGTAATAGTGTTCTTTTTTAAGGGAAAACTATACGATAGTAAATTATGGAAATCTTCACCTGAGGTTTCTTTTTGGCAGTTTTAAAAAATCCACCAGGACTCGATGGGAATCTCACGCGTATTTCGTTTTTGTAGCAAATAGTCCCAGCGAGATTTGGTTAAGGCGCGAGAGAATTTTCTTATGTTTTTAAAGAAAAAACCGGCAGAGTTTCGTACGAAATAACTATAGGAAATTTTAAACAATTTAAATTTATCTTAATAAAAGTGTGTTTTTAAGAAAACGAAGTTAGGTAAGATTAATAATTCCGACGCGGTTTCTAATTCGTTAGCTATAAAGTCTCCGAGGACTCGATGGATCTCACGCGAGGTTGCTTTTGGGTAGCAAATAATTTCCAGTGGTATGTGTTAATGCGCGCGGAGTAAATCGTTTCTTTTAATTTTTACACAAAACCGCGTAGTTTCGCACGAAAAATTAGGAATTACACGAATATTATATTTTATGGTAGAAAAGTGTTTTTTTTAAGGAAACTTACGTTGAATGTACCAATTAATAAATTTCCACGGCTGAGTTTTATTCTTGCGTATAAAAATCTCTCCGAGGATCAATGAAATCATCACGCGACGTCTTCGTTTGTTCCGCAAATAATTCCACGATTAGGTTCGTTTCAAACTGCTCGTGAGAATCGCTTTCGTTATTAACAAAATGCGAATTTCTACGAAAAAATAGAAAATACACGAATTTCTATTTTTTAACGTAAGAAAGTGAACCTTTATGCATAACAACTATACATTCTTCAACTCATTTAAAATCTGCTCCCTTTTTTGCATATAAACAAGCTTCTTGACTTCAGCTTTCCGATTCTATTTCCCTTTGGGGCTGCCTCAACCTTATGATATTTAATTCTTTAAAAGCTCAACTTCTTCATATCTCCCTCTCAAAAATATCCCCAACTTTCGTATCACTTTCGACAGCTCTAACGTCTCACTGTAATTTACATAAACATTCTTGGTAAAAAAAAAAAAAAAAAACATAAACAAAAACAAAAACATAAACAAAAAATTGTCTTGAAAACCTTATATCATAGTGATTGCTAGTGTGGACTCTAAGAAACCGAAAGTTCTGTTCAGGTTGCAAGAATTTATTTCTTCTGAATAGTTATTCCAGTTATATAAGGTTTTATTCGCCTTTGTATGGAGTACTGTTCTCACATTTTAGAGGGTCCGATTTCACCCTCCTTTTTGGATAGGGTTGAGTTTAAAGCTAAAATAATAATAAACTGTTCACCAACTATCAAACTTCCATGACCCTCTTTCTGTGCAACCTGACCTGGAGCAATATTTTTTTTCAACAGTTACTACAACAGAAGGTGTTCGAGGGATTTGACCTCTCACATTTTACCACCATAGCGCCGCCATCGAAGAACAATGACCGATCTTCACTCACATATATTTTGTGTGAATATTGAGAACCCCAGGCTTGCTCGTTGTAGTGATACATGATAATAATAATAATAATAATAATAATAATAATAATAATAATAATAATAATAATAATAATAAATAATAATAATAATAATAATAATAATAATAATAATAATAATAATAATAATAATAATAATAATAATAATAATAATAATAATAATAATAATAATAATAATAATAAAATTAATAATAATAATAATGATAATAAAAATAATAAAATAATAATAATAATAATCAATAATAATAATAAATAATAATTAATAATAATGAAAATTCTATAATTATAATAATAATAACAATATAATAAAAATATGATAATAATGATAATAATGATAATAAATGATAATAAATGATAATAATGATAATAATGATAATAATGATAATAATGATAATAATGATAATAATAATAATGATAATAATGATAATAATAATAATGATAATAATGATAATAATAATAATGATAATAACAATAAAATAATAATGATAATATGATATAATAAAATGATAATAATGTTTTATAAGAATGATAATATGATAATAAATAATAATGATAATAATGATAATATAAATAATGTTAATAATAATGATAATAATAATAATAATAAAATAATAATAATAATAATGATAATAATAATAATAAATAATAATAATTAATAATAATAATAATATAATAATAATATAATAATTAAATTAATAATATAATAATAATAATAATAATAATAATAATATAATTAATAATAATAATAATAATAATAATAATAATAATAATAATAATAATAATAATAACAAATAAATAAAATTAAAATTAATAATAATAATAATAATAATAATAATAATAATAATAATAATAATAATAATAATAATAAATAATAATATATAATAATATATAATAATATAATAACAACAAATTATCAATAATAATAATAAT
>JABUQX010082632.1:10000-12500 GCA_015478945.1 Trachelipus rathkii | reverse complement strand
AAGGTATTTCCTGGAATCCTGCTTGTGTAACTCCTGCAGCCATATTAGGTGCGTTATCCTTTACTATAACATGAATTTTATTAGCAAGAATATTGAATTCTTCCATAACATTTTGAAGACAATCACTTATATTAGATGCTGTGTGAGATACGTGAAAAGGTCAAACTCGAAGGATAGCATTTATATTCAATAGCTCCAATTATTACAAGCCTACAAGGCAAATATTTCACTTATCTTATATATTATAATATCTTAGGCTCTACGTAAAGATGCGCCGCTCAATCCAGTTTTCTTTAATTAAATAGAATTAAAGGAAGAACTGAAATTAAAAATCAATATGGCAGACTTCGAAATATTGTCTTTGAAATATCAAAATCTCGAATACCAAAAATGCCATATTTTCAGATTTTATACCAAAGAATCGGTCAAAGAATCGGTACAATTTTGCCGATTCCGATTCCGCTGATTCCAATCCCAGCTTCGCCTGACTCCGGTCCATTTTTTTCTAGAATGATCCCCGATCAATATCCTCCGCTATATCAATCTCAGAGTATATAAAAAATATTTGTTGAAGACTGATCACACATATAGATATAGAACTATTGTTATAACAACCATGAACTGAACTATAATTACAGAGATGAGTCAATGTCACATGGTAATAAAGAGAGCACAATAGTGAGAGAAATAGGAAGAGTCATATATAGAAGATATATAAGAGATAGCATATAATGCACACACACATAGGACAAGTGGCATATACAGATGATGGCATATGTATGGTGGCATGTATGGTATGTGCTGGTATGTGCTATAAGGGCAAGTATATACTGGTAAGTGGAGTTTGATATATATATAGTAAGAGTTTATCATCAAGAGAAGATACTACATTGATATGGATTTAAAGTATATTTATGGTATATATGGTATGGATTTTAAAATATCTTATTATGCACATACCTGCGGTTCTATTAATATTATTATTATTATATATATATATAATATATATATAATATATATTTTTATATTGTTATGATAATTTATATGCTATATATATAATACATAATATTATTACACAATTGCTATAATGTTTTTTATAAATTAAGTTATACTATATATATTTACATTTTAATATTATATATATAATATATATATATATATATATATATTATATATATATATTATACCCATCACCGTCTCCCACATAACTGTGGGACGTCATTTGCAGATCTGTAAAGCTCAAATGGTTGTTGTGATCTTCCATGCTGTTCTAATATCTGAAGCCTTTAAAGGAATGGACAATACACTACTTTCCTCCAAGTGATCTTGTGTTAATCTATTTTGTTCTTCTAAACTAATGCCCTTTGATAGTAAAAGCTCCTTTACTCTATCAATCAATCTCTATTTGGGTTTGCCCCTTTTCTTATTATCTCAGACATAAAAACCTTAGACAGTCTCCCACCATTCATTCTAAGCATGTTTCTATACCATGTCAGTATTCCTTTATTCGCTCTTCCTACCAGGCTTGTTTCCTAGTAGCACATATCTCTTATTCTTGCATTTCTAATTCTTTCACTTCTCCTTACCACACAGATATTTCTTAGGTCTTTCATTTTCAAAACCAAAATTCTTGTTTTCAACTTTGAATTTAATGCCCAAGTTTCCCATCCATACAAAACATTTGTAACAAATACTCTATCAAAAATTTCATTTTTACATTACTAAATATATTTCCTTTTTTCCATAATTTTGTAAGACTTTTTAACCCTCCGCAACCCATGGTCAATCACTTCTTCCATCTCTCCGAAGGCATTAATATTCATCCCTAAGTACATAAAGACTGTAGATTCTTTTACACTTTCACCATTCACCTTTATTTCATCCAACTCAGATATTGCCTCCTTTGGGCTTTATACTAATGTTCATCACTTTACTTTAAGTAGGATTAATTTTTAATACTTTTTTTTGGAAAATATGTTCAAACTCGAGAACTAAATCACTTAGTTTTTTTTTTATTAGCAACCAACAAATTATCATCTAAGAACAGTAGAACATTATCTCCATGTTGCCACAAACCGGCTCCTTTCCTAATTCTATCCATATCCTTAACTACACTTTCCGTAAAGATATTAAATAACCACGGAGACATTACACAAACTTGACTTAAAACTACTCCTACTTTAAACAGCTCCCCTTCCTTTCTCTTATTCTTAACGCAATCCCTGCTATTTATATGAGATGTTTTAATCGCATTTAAGAGCTTTCCATTTGCTCCATAATCCACCAATGTTTTCCCTCTTCTGAACTCTGTTGTAAGCCTTTTAAAAGTCAAGAAAACATGCAAAAACGTTTTCTTCTTCCCCTTTAATTATTTCTCTGCAAACATTTTCAAGATAAATGCGTGATACACACAACCTCGACCATCCCTAAAACCACATTGTTCTTCACCAATCTGTTTATCCATAATATTTTTAGCTTTCTCTATTAGTATTCATTCATA
>JABUQX010082631.1:27500-47468 GCA_015478945.1 Trachelipus rathkii | reverse complement strand
AAGTTTTCTTTGGAAAAGCTTTTTAATTATAAAATGTTTGTATTAAAGGGGAACTAATCCTGGAACGTGAAAAGTGATTGCTGGATCTAAGAGACTAGGAAATCATTTGTCAAGAAATTTGGATACAAAGAAAACGTTGCCTAATCGAGCAAGAAGATAGAAGTATACTATAAAACAGGAAGACTTTCTCAAACCACGAAGTTGGAGCTAGTGGTTGAATTGGAATGATTATACAGTATATGTTAAATAATAATATAAGGAATATAAGAAATATAATATAATAATAATATAGATAGTATAATGAATTTCATGATTCATTTAAAATAATAGATAAGCTATATTTGTGTAATGGTATAGAAGATGTATGAGAGAGAGATATTTCCTTTACCTATTTATACTATTGAAGTATTAGAATATATATGGCATAACTCTTTGAATCTTGACTTGATTTAAGGAGAGTACAATAAATGTAAATAGAATATTTTTTATTGTTACACAATAGAAAATATTCATTCATATCTTAGAAATCCTTTTTGTATTAACCTTGCTATTTGAGTTATAATCATCTCGTCATTTCGTTTATTTTAGTTTCTTTTTAGTATAATCCTTACACTGATAAAGAGTGCTTGAGTTGCCAAATTATGACTGCATGTTTTTTAACTTTTTTTAATTTTTAATTTTAAATTTTTTTTTTATTTTTTCTTTAGAGGGTGTAACAAAGATCAGACTGTGGAGAACAGAGGGCGGAGACGATAATGTCTCACTGGCCTGTTCATACGGTAGCTGAGAGGCGAGAAGACTACTACTCTTTCGATTACTTATGGTGATTTATCTTTGGGTCTTGGCCTTGTACGTTAAATTAAAAGATAGATGTATTTTTGGTCATAACTCTGACGCTCTATTGGGCCTTTGCTGAAATAATCGAATAAAATAATGCGAACTTACAATCGTTGTTTGATATTATGGTACTATACCTCTCCGTAGATCATTGTTTTATATAATTATATAATTAATAATAATATATATATATTATTATATTTATATTATATACTATTATATATATTATTATATTACTATTAATTATATATATATATATTATTATAATATATATTATATATATATATTATTATATATATATTATATATTATATATATATATATATCATTAATATATATATTAATTATATATATAATTATATATTCTAATATATATATATTAATAAATATATTATTTATAATATACATTAATTAATTATATATTAATTATTCTTTCTCGATTCTTTTTCTAATATGTAACCGTAGTAAATATAATATAAGTAGATGGTCAATGCTAGTCAAAGTCAATTTTATTACGAAATGTATATTTTTAAAATCAATAACTATCTATACTATTACTATTAATTATACATGATTTTAGATAATCTATTATTAATATTATTGGATTTATAGGACAGGCATTATAACCTAATTATATATTAGACGTAGGATATCATATAATTTCAGATCACTGGCAAATAATATAAATATACTTTATCTTACATGAATAAGATGATAAGTGCTGTAACGGCAATGCCTGTTTTACGACATTGCAGTGCGACGCGGTGGGCTTCGCAAACCAGAGGGGAGTTAATTATCCTATCATTTAGAACTGGGAGCGTGTGTTAGTAGTTCTAAATTTTGTTATGATATATATTATCACGTACTTTCATCTATATACTCCATACTACACTAATTTATCCTTTTCATTCTCACTCTAATTATCTGACTCCAATCTAAACTTTCATGCCTAGATAAGAATGCCTATTATATCTATATATTTAAGTAAGCCTATCATTTATTCTATTATCATACTATGTTATAAATATATATATTATTATTATATTATTATATTTAATTTAATATTAATTTTATTATTATATTATTATTTTATTTTTTATATTATTTTATTATATTTATTAATTATTATTATTATTATAGTTAGCTAAGTAAATATAGCATTTGTTTTTTGATCAAAATATATTGAAAATATGACGAATATGAATATGTATCTCATTATTTATTCTACTTTAATTATATTCGGTCATTACTCGATGCTAGTTTTTAATTGCCAGACTTTTTCTATATACATTACGATTCCAAGTTTGAGTACTTACATATGCAATATTAATTTTTTTTTTATGTTTAATTAATTATTATTATTATATTATATTATTATTATTAATTATTAATATATATTATTATATTATTATATAATTATATATATATTTATTATATATAGAAATGTAAATAATTAGTTACCAGTGTAATAATGCAGAAGCAGAATAGATCAGATGATTTATCTCTTGTCTCGATATTTTTTTTTTTTTCTTTTTACACATTTATCAGTGTTCTGAGTGCTTGTTGAGTCGTGTATATAAGGTATGATAGTGATTTTAAATAAACATAATACTAATAATAGTAAAAGTTGTGATATACGCTTCCTACAATAATTGCAATAGATATCAGATAGGTAAATAACAGACGTATAATCGCACGCGCGCACACACACACACTACACACTAATTACACTACCACATACGCTCGCACGCATATATTATATATATATTATATATATATTATAATATATATATTCATATTATATATTATATATTATTATTATATTTAATAATATTAATATATATATATTATTATAATATATAAATTATATATATACTAATATTAAATATATATATATATATAATATATATATATATATTGATATATATATATTATTAATATATTAATATATAATATAATATATAATTATATTATAAATAGGTGTGGTAAAGGAAGAGAAGGTTTTGAAAGTTATTATGTTGGACAGTAGTTAAAGTAATTGGGCTGGTAGTTTCTAGATTACAGTGTGCTAGTAAAAGAGTATCACTCTGTTTGATGAGTATTATATTTGGAGACTTATTTAGTGAGTAAGCTGTGGATGGTCAATCGTATTCGTTAATTCTATATATTACTTTTCTTTAGGATATTATTTTGTGTGATACGTATGTAAGAGGGATTAAACGTGATAGTGACAAGACATGATGTAGCGGTTGGTTGGAGACAACTCAGCGAATTTATATATGTGGATACGCTTGGCATCTATTTCGGGATGCCGGGACGAGTCTCATTTACGCGCCATGGGGTCATTTTACTCGCTCTACTAATTTATAATGTTGCTACAATTCTCACACTCATCGCAGCTCATCTACCCGCTACACCGAAAACCAGAAATCATCGTCTGAATACGCCACTACCGTGCATTCATCTCGCATATCCTACTGTCTGTCTAAATCTAGCAGAGATTTTGGATCAGTATATAATGTTTAGCTGATATCTCCTTGTATATATCTTCTCTCTTCTCTGCCTATCTTTCTCTCTATCTCTTCTCTCTCTCTCTCCGTCACCTTTTTCTCATGGTGTTCATCTCTCTCTTTCTCCCTCTGTCTCTCTCACTCTCTACTCTTCGAACTTTCTGGAAAGATTCACGGCTATATTTGTTTCATAAACTCTCTGTAGTTGAGTTTGGGGGTTTCTAAGGCGACTTGACATAATAATTTTATTCAGCCCTGCAGTCTGCTTCGTGTGTTTGTATAGCGCGGATTGCATTCACACTATGTGGGATGTGATGCAATTGCAGACATGGAATTTATTGCTTTTCGCTTATCAACTTTTCTTCTCTATAACGCGGATCATTACGTTGTACGTAGCCCTTCCGCTCCGTAATATCTATCGCTATACAATGAGCACACTCTCTCTTGATTGCCAGTTTACACTTCTCGGTGCTGTCTGATAAGAAGAGCTCACTCTTTGATATCCAATCTCCTGACACCTATTGACATCTGATGCTCAATATATTACATGTATTTTTCACTGTAATTATCTCGCTTCAACAACTGCTGTTAAATCTAAAGTTCTTTATTCACTTGTATATCACTGTATCACTTTTAAAGAAACTCGCTTTGAGAATAGGAGCATATGTAGGTTTATAGCATAGACTTTGCGCTAGATGGTCAGTTTCTCACAAGGTGCAGGGGGAATTTTAGATAGTCTCTGGACTTTGTCCTATCGCTAATAATTTTATATTATTAATAAAAATAATATATATGCATAATATATATATATATAATATATATAAGCTATCATTTATATATATATAATAATATATAGCTACTTTAATATCATTAATGATTTATCGATATATTATACCATATTAAGTATATATATATATACTATTATGTAAGATATTTGGCTCTAGGGATCATTGGTACTCTGTAAGACACTTCTCGCAGATTATCAGATTTCATAATAGTTTCCAATCTGTTGGAAGATTTGATTTTTGATCTTTTTCAATAAGATTAACTTACTTGATAGACAAATAATTGCTTCCGAAGATTTCTTGAAACCTTCTAAGTAACTTTTTAAGACGCATGAGCTATAGTATAAAAAGTGATGTTGAAAATTTTCATTTATATTACTTATGTATAGCATTCAACTGTGCTTCAACACTCTTAATACAGTGTTGACAGAGAAAAGCAGTATTGGCGAATGTATTTGTAATGCCACCTAAGAATAAATTCTGGTTTTAGGACTAAGATGTGAGTACTTATTTAATAAATCCAGGCGATCGAGATGTGGGGACAATACATGAAACTAAGAGATTTGTTAATTTGATAACCATGGCTTATCGCAAAGACGATAGTAACTTGTCACTCCACACGTTGGAATTGCTAGTGAGCTCAAATGTATTAAAACATTTAAGGCATAAAAGTTTGCAAATTGTTACGCAATCAATAAAATTGTGTCAAAAAAGACAATCTTTAGTTTGTAAGATTTGCAGTTGCAAATGTGTTTACTCTCTCTCGCTGTCATATAAACTTGCATGTGAGTTTGACTCAAGTGACCAAACGAAACTGCAAATTGAAAGTGAGATGCTAGCCTTAAAATTTTAAAAAACATGAATATAAATTATTTCCTCTCTTACGTTACTTAGGAAATATGTTACAGGTGTGATAAGAATTGTTTGCCGGAAAACATTTTAACTTTCTAATTATTTTTACACATTCACTCTCACATTCAAACTATTTAAATTAAATTAGTTAAGGTTAGGTAAGGCTATGTTAGGTTAGGTATAATTCGAATAAAAATGATTAAGATTAATTTATAGTTAGTTTCGTTCAAGTTAGGTTAGATTAGATAATAATAATTAATAATAATAATGAAATAATAAGTAGTAATGAATAATAATAATAATAATATAAAATAAATTATCAATAATAATAAGAAATAATAATAATAATTAATAATTCATACAATACTTTATAACTAAATTTTTTTCCTTAATGCAGGCTAAATGTCTAGTATAATATATAATATAATATAAAAGAGGGTTAATGAATAATAATAATAATAATAATAGATAGTAATAATAATATATCATTATAATCATATAGAATTTTTTATTGTTATTGTTATAAACTAACTCAGACATATCATGCAGTCAGAAACCCACATGGGACCTATCAAAATAGTTCGTCTAATAGTAATAATAATAATAATGATAATCAATATAATATGAATAAGTCAATGTACATAGATGATAATAATTAATAATAACATAATGATAATTAATAATAATAACAATAATGAATAATAATAATAATAATTATAATATAATAAAATAATAGAATAATCATAATGATTATAATAATAATAAATTCTAAATAATAATAATAATAATAATATAATAATAATAATAATAATAATAATAATAATATATAATAATAATAATAATAATAATAATAATAATATCAATAAATATAACTAATTAATTCTAATAATTAATTATATAATAATAATTATACTAATAATAATAATACTCAATATAATATACTAATAGAATTAATAATATATATAATAATAATATAATAATACTAATAAAATATACATACATAATAGAATCAATTCATGAGAATTTATATAGTTAGTTATATAGTATATATATATATAAGTTTATAGGATTATACAACTAAGTAGTAATATTATTATAGGTTAGTATATATTTATATATGTATATAAGTAGTAGGAAGGGGTAGGAGCAGGTGACATAGTAGTATATATATATATATATTTATATTAATATATTATATTAAGGTATAATATTATGTTTCAATATAATGGATTTATTGGATTGAAATTAATTCAGGAATAAGTATATTGACCTTGATTAATATTCTTTAATATAATTAGAAAGCAGCAATTATTAAAACATTGGTTTAATACATATTTTTAAACTCTTTGTCACGTTGATAAAGTAAGATATAAAAAATTAACTGATAATATTACACCATAAAAGTAGCATTTGTTTTTTATTAAAATAAATTTTGAGAGTCTGCAAAACGTCATTCTCAGTCTCTATAATGATCAGATTTTTTTATTATTACACATACATAGATAATAATTAATACAATACTAATAATAATCATATTATGGAATTGATAATATGGTCCATATTATAATAATAATAATAATAATAATAATAATAATAAATAAATAATAATAATGGACGTTATGTTTTAGTTAAGTGTCTCCATAAAAATTCATTTGATATAACGTTAGTTAATTCATTCATATGAAAAGTAATATGTGTCTCTTGAACAAGAGCCGGCGTTCTTCGGGTTTTAGATGACACCTGAATAAGGTCGTAGTGAAAGATAGTGCCATTGTACCATCTTAAAGAGAAATCGAGATAGAGATCCTTCCGAAATGCATTTTTGTGAAGATTAGGTTGTTGTGAGCTGACTTCTTCTGTTATTGTACGCTTAGGTTGAGGACATTCCTTTGTACGGTTTTTTGTTGTTGCTCAATCTAGGCCTATCAGCACCATGGAGATACGTCGTATACCATTTAGAGACAAAGGTGTAGATGTCCGTTGTAGTATTTTTTCGGGGCTTGAGTTCTGTGTGATATTATCGTTAAGTCGTCCCCAATTTGCAGAAATTGAGATAAGGAATTCGGAACATTTTTTAAGTTCCAGAACGACCTCGCCGGAAGCTGGAAATAACATGTGCATGAGGACCTCCCACTATGTAGCAATACATCCTTTTTAACTGAATTAAATAGAGCTACCAGTGATAAACAATAGAACGTTTCTTCATTTCGCTGTGAAGCATGTGTATATAGCTTTAGTGATCCAAGAATGGGCGCACATTCATTACATATCCCGGGATTATGTTAGTAACGAGAAGATAAGTGAGATGCATGAGGAAAAGTAATTATGTGCTGAATATGCCACCGAATTCAGAGATAACAACATTGTTGTAAGATTATTATAGAAAAGGTTGGCAAGTTCTTGGGGTTATCGTGAAATGTTTGGGGTAAGTCAGAGAAGTGATTTTCTAAGATGATGTGTTAGTAGATAGGATATACATCGTGATGTAGGTTAGTATGATAGTTGACTAGAGAGTTAATGCTTGTATTGTTGGTATAGTGTGTGGTTGTGGTTGTGCAGTGTATTCCTCCTCTTAGAAGCTTAAGAAAGTCGATGCAGCACTGACGTCTGTTGGTTGCTTAATAACGTAGAGGAAGTCTAAGGGAATAAAAATTAAACCTTCTCTATTTTTGTTTATGTATTAGTTTTTTTATATAAGTGTTTCAAAAGTAATTCTTTAATTATCTGATGTCGGCTATGATTTTAAATTTTTTTCTCATAATAGTTACTTTGTTCCATTCTATAGCGACTTTACACAATTTATAAAATTATTGGGATCATTATATTTTTTATTCGAAGTGATTTGTCTGCTATATAAGTTATTCTAATTTTATTTCTGTACTCGCATAGTTCATATTTATAAGAGATAATTTTTTTACTCTATAAATATTCGGGTAAACTATAACTGTTATAAGTAAAAATTTTTTAATGATAACTTAATGTTTTGTCTTTTATGAAAAATAATATTATTATATATATATTTGGGTGTAGCTGGTATATATATATATAATAGATCTTATAGTATTTTTTTAATATTTTATTAATATTATCAATATTATTATAGTAGGAATGGGAGCATAATGTAGATAGTTATGGTTATCTCGTATATATATTTTTATTATTAAATAAAATATATTTGTTATTTACATTTTTATAATAGATATTTCAATGATATTATATTCTAATAAATTTAACTTACTTATCAATCAAGAGCTAGAATTATTATTATTATTTAATTATTATGATTTAATTTAAAAATTTTATTAATTATTTTATTATATTATTCTTTATATATTATATTATTAATATATATATTTATAATTTAATTATTTTAATTATAATTTAATTATTATTATTATACATATATAATTATTATTATTATTATTATTTAATAATTATTATTACTATTTTTAATTATTATATACTATTATTATATTATTTTTACTAAATATTTATATAATATAAATAAAAATATTTATTTATTTTATTTATTATATATAAGATTTTAAACTTTTGTGATGCTTTACAATAATAATTATTTTGTTAATTTTACCTTCAATTATTCTTTGTTTTTTTTGTTGTTATACGGTATATATATATATAGGAGAGAATATCAAGAATTATTATATTTTGTTATGGGTTTATTTTTAGGTGTTATCATTTTGTAGTATTATTATTTTAATTATTTTATATATAATATTAATTATTATTATTTTATTATTATTATATATTAATTTTATTATTATTATTATTATTTAATTATTATTATTACTATTATTATATATATATTTCTCACTATATCTAAAAAATACTATATATTTTTTTTGTCTGCTTGAAAGCATCAAATATATCATCTTTAAAATAAAAAACAAAAAAAAAAAAAATAAAAAAAAAAAAATTTGTTATCGAAATCGAACCTCTAGTTCATATTTATATTATATCTATATATATATATATATTCATACTTTTAGAAATATATATTCAAACAAGCATTAATAAATATACAAATAAATTATTTGCATTTCAGAGAATTGTATTTATTTAAATACACGATATATATATTTTTATTCTTGAATACGTTCTCGTATGACACTTTGGAACAAATTCTCAAGTATAAATATAAGTTAGTTTGATTAGTTGTCTCGTACATTCTTATTTAGCGTTCAAGTGGAGATACGTATCTTCAAAACCGTGGTTATTTTCATGCACAGATGGTATCAAGGATGTGATACAAAAATTAAGGCATATATATAACTACGCATATAATTTTTAGTTATATTGGATATATTATACTAATTCTGATAATGTTATGACTAGGCTAAGCAAAAAATTACTAATGTAATGGCTATCATTTCTAAAAATGTTGAGATATAAGCCTATTCACTAAAAGGATTTTATATACATGCTGTTGGGTACTATATAGACCGGTAATATGTAACTAACCAAGAAGGGATCACCTAAATATTAATCATTCATGCCAACAACTTCGACTCACGCTTTTACTATCTTGTTTCCTGTAATAAATAAGATTGATATTTTAATAATATTATTCAGATCCATGGTGGCTAATACTCCATATATTAATATATATAATATTATATATATATATATAATTTAATTATATATATATATATCATGTGCCAAAGTTATATTCTCATTTTATAACCCAATTACGTCTGCTCTTACATATACGATTCTGCCAGTCTAGATATACTATATAAGAATCCTAATTACTGGCCATTGGAAAAACATAGTTCATAATACCTTAATTTCTACATTTTTTGCAATAAGTGCTTAGCTTTCTCTTACGAGTAATAGGTATATACAACTTGACTATTCAAATATTTCATCAGCTCCATTTTATATTGATATTGCTTGGCCTGGGTCTTATTTCCAAATCTAGTATCACTAGCTATACAGCTTGTTAAAGGCATCCTTTACCTTTCTCATATTCTGATAGTTCAACATGATAGAGATAGATACGATAGATAGATAGATAGAATAGTAAACAAATATAGAATAATACCGATGATAGATAGATAGATTAGAATATACGATTTAGTATACGATATAGACAGATTAACGATTAGATAGCTATGATAGATAATCTTAATAAAAACTTTAAATGATTTAATAGACAGTAAGTAAAGTTCATATTAATGTTATTCTCTATTGAGTCTTTGTTCCTGAGTCCCTAGGAGTAATATATTTAGGTAAGTATACAATATTTACTACCATTATGCTTCATTCTATAACCATTTTAATGCAGGCTAACTACTAGAAATTGTCATCTAATTTTGCTAGTATAATACTTCTAACTATGCCAAACATAGAGTAAAGTCTACTTGATTCACATTATATATTATATTATATAATAATATAATATATTAATAATATATATATATAATATAATAATATAATAATAATATATATATATACTATATACTTTATATATATATATATATCTAATGTAGGATATATCATATACATTTTATATATACATCAATTTAATAATATTATTATTAATATATATAATATTTATATATTATAAATATAGTTTTATATTAATATATATATATTATATATATATATATAATATCATATTATATATTATATATAATATATATATTAATATTTAAGAAATAATAATAAAAAAAAAAACGTTATATATTTATAATTATTAATAGGTTGTCAATATATACATATACGATTTATAAAATCTATATCTATATATATATATATATATATATATATATATATATAGAATTCTGCTTGTTTGAATTATGATATCTTGGAATCTTTAAGTACAGTTTGAATTTATGTATATATTTTTTAATAACAATACAGTGAAAGATATTTAATGTGGGTAACATTTTTTTTTTTTCGCAGTTGGTACATGGGGAAATACTAAGCCATGACATTCTCAATCCCAGAATTTGGTAAGAGCAGCTGACCACTGCCAACAATTGCTTATTCTGTTTGGTGGACCCGTCCAAGGCTGGCAAAAATGAGCCTGCTATCATATATTCAGACTTTCGCAATCCATAAACCAATCTCTTAGCCCCAGTACCATTCCTTCAAAGCGAAAGATGTACCTAATCTCATGAAGTAATAAGTATACAGCAAATCAATAAGTGAGGTAATCGACTCAGAGTTAGAATGACACATCGTATTTGAGAAAACTCATACTATAGATTAAAATAAGATAGAATGACAGTATGGAAGATTCAAGACGACTTATATTTTTCTAATCAGACAGGAACGAGAAGAACACAATATAATTCTTTTATCATATGATTAGATATTACTATTCTTGTGCTCTACTAAATACGTAATATGTTTCACATTGAACTTCTCATGTTAAATGAACTTTGAGACGTTGAGCTCAAGCGAATGGAATATTTCTTGCTTGGACATAGAATGTACAGTCGGTAGCTGTGTATCTGGGAGAGCTAAAACGATATAACTGTTACACAAAAAATACTAAAAAATAAAATAAATAACAAATTAACGTATGAATTGTGTTCTCACGACTTTATGTTGTCACCCTAGTTTAACAGTGCGCGTTAGATGTTGGGCTTTGCGCGTTTGTTCATGAATGTGACAGGTTGTTGTGAGTCGCACATAAATGTTAATTCCGTCACCCTCTTAGACACCATTGCGAGTGACGGCCCTTCATTCGTGTGTATGTTGAGAGTGTGTCGAGTAGAGTGTTTGTAGGATGGTGTGGTGTGATTGGTTGTCGATTATGTCGTGTGAGTAGTGACTAGTGTGATTGCTGCATTGTGTGTGTGTGTGTGTCTTGTGTGTGTGTGTGTGCGAGTGTACTCGCTGTGTGGTTCTCTGCTATCTCGACTGGATATGGAGAGAGAAGACAAATGCTAGGGGGGTTTTGACGGGTGTTCTGACGAAAATTGTCTAAGGATCAGCGAGAATGTAGTCGTAACCAATAATCCCTGGTAGTTTAATTAAGATTACTTCGAGATACGCACAATAATTGTGTTGGATGAATCTTATTCTATACCGATTGGTCTCGATACACGCTGGATTAAATGTTCGCTGTGCACTTATATAAAAATAGGTTTATTCCAGGTTACCTTTTTTATGTAGCTTATCGTAATTGTTGAGTTACTAGGGTACAGACCTAGTGCTAATCTGGAGGCGCCGACACTCATTAAGACATTATATATATAAGTGGGTAATTGGCCCAAGCGTAACTTGAGGTTCAATGTAGGGAGGAGGCAATGTCAATTGGGAGCTCATATCCATGTTGGGAATACTCATAACAACAATAATTGTTTCCTGACACTATATAACATAAAATTTAGGCTCATAGAAAAAGTAATTGTCAAGCTCAGATTAAGGAGATCTTCAGACTTCTATATACTAATATCTTGCAAGTCTTACTTCCATAATGCTGACTTAAGTGAAGAGGTCAATATAAGACCGGTGTCTATACGTCGGACCATACAAATTGCAGGTATTCCGATAGTAAGAAAATAGCTAGTACTAGGACATAGAAAATGCAGTTAGAACAGTTTTGTATTGCAGTGGTTCATGGTTCTTGGGATAAATTACAAGGCTGAATACTTAATGTAAGGATGATCTATAATTGGTATCCTTGGTTAAGGATCATAAGTAGCAAAATGGATAATTACTGATACAGGATTGATCCTCCTCAATAAGTTCCCATATATCTATGATACTCTCATAATTAGCTTAAGGAAACTCTGTACTCACGGAAAGACTAGAGGGCAAGCTCATGCAGTTCGCTAAAACTAGAGAGTATACGAGACAAGACTACTTTTCACGGATTAAGAGATAAATAATCATGGATTTTGGGGATTCGTCGCTACCGAACGAGAATCATACTATAGACTGAAACAATTGATTGGAGATTATTAGTGGACTTGAATATGATGAATATGTCATCTATCATATATATAGAGTTTATTTTCATAGTAGAAACTTCTCACTTCTGATATATTATGTTTGAGTATATCTGTTGTATCTATTGCGTCTATTCAGACGATACGACTATATCAATATGAACGCTACTTTTGAGTTTTACTATCAGTTTCCGTTGCTATGTAGACTTCTGTGGAGCAAGAGTAACAATATTGTTTTTTTTTTATGTAAAAATGATTTATCCCTCCGGCCAGCCAATATTGTTATTTAATGTGTTATTTTGGTACATTTTGTTAGATAAATTCACTCTTTATCTCCCTCTGGTATAAGAGTGCGGATAGGTTGGCGGGAGAATGATGTAGGGACAGCTCATTTTTCATACTTCTAGACTACGTCGTCCAGAACATAGCGCGGATATTGGTACGAGTTTAAATGTCCACACATAGATACAATGATCATTTTTACATATTGAATTCTTTTCCTTCGCTTCTTGGTTTCTCTAATCCTTCTTACTTCTTCTTTCCTCTCTTCTTTGGGCGTTTATTATCCTTTTATGCTCTAACTAAAATTTCGACATTTTGTCGCTTCAAACTCTTTCTTTCTACGCTCTCTTCTCTCGTCGATGGCTACGCTAGCTCTTCTTCGTCTCTTCTTTCTCTCTCAAAAAACATATCTCTTAACTCTGCTATCTTCACTCTTCTCCAAAGTCCAATTACTCTTTCTTTTTTCGCGATTCTGAAAACAACATTTTTTCTGATTTTGCTGTCTCATTTTCTAATTCTGCATTCATTTATTATCTTCTTAACTCTTATCTTCTATTAATCTATCTTACTGCTCTTTTCTTGACTTTCTATTATCTTATGTTCTTCTCTTTTTTCCCTTTCGTATCTTTCTGCTTTCTTATAGTTGTTTCTCTATTTACTCTTTCTTTGCCTTGTTTCGCTTCTCGGTCCTTGCGCGCTTGACATCTTTACTTCTTTATATATATTCTAAATTTTCTCTATCTTCTTTCTTATTACTTCTTCTCTTTACTTCTCATACTTTTACCTATTCTTATATTATTATGATCTTTATAATTACATTCTTTTAATACTATTTATATATCATATATTATTATTATATACTTATCTTTTACTTATTATACTTCTTCTTTCTTACTTTCTTATTATATTTTTCTTCTTCTTGGCAACACTTTGATTTTTTAATACAGAGCTTCTTTCTTTTGTGTGATTCTCGTCTTCTCTATCACCACACTCTTTCATATTCTTTTCTTTTTCATCTATTGACTGTGTATCCTTTGTCTCTAATCTTTTCTCTCTCTTCGAATTTTCTTCTTCCTTCTTTTTATCTTCTTACTGTCAGGTTCTTTTGACTCTTTTTTTTTAATTATTTCTCGCTCGTTATCTAGTTACCTTTCAAATCTCCATGCATTGAGCTGTATCGTTTTATTTAATTGTGAAGATCCATTGATTTTTATTTTTAACGTTCTATATATATATTTGCGTAATGGTGTTTGGGGGGCTTTTGGGTGTGGATCTTTCTCATCTTGTCTCCATCATATAGTGGCTGTATATTATATATTATATATAGTCTTCTTATAAAATAAATAATTTTTTATATATATAAATTTTGTTTTAATTGTTTAGTCTTATTGTTGTTAAAGTATTGATATATATATTATCATAAATATATATATAATTGTTGTTTTATTTGTTATTATAGTATTTTATATGCCTTATTTGTTACGTTATATTTATCTTATATTATTTGTTATTTAATTATTGAATATACTCATTTAATTCACGTCAAAGAGAATATCTAAACTTCTATTATGCAATTTATTTATTCTTATAGATTTAATTTTACATTTATTTATTTATTTATATTTTTAATATATTTTAATTATTATATTAATTTTAATCATAATTTTAATTAATATTATTATTATTATTTTATACTTAGATATTATTTTATTTGTTTCCTTAATTATTTTCTATTTAATTCATTTAAATAAAATTTTATTTTATTACTTTCGTTTTCTTTTTCACAAAAGTATTTTTTTTCTTCTTTTTTTTTCTCTTTTTTCCTATCTCTCGTTGATTTAATTGATTTAAAGCTGAAAACAAATGGATTTATATCTAAAGTCGTTCAAAAAATGCAGAATAAACTTCCAATATATATATATTATAATATATATTTTATATATATTATCATATATATATATATATTATATTATATATATATATATATATTATATATACTATATATATTTATTATTATATATATATAATATTATTATAATATATATATCTAATATATTAAATGCATATATTTAATTTAATATAATAAAATCAATTTTAAAAAACATATTTATTTGTTTATTATATATATATAAATATATTATATTTTATATATATATATTATTACTATATATTATAATATTTTTATATATATATATATATATTATATATATATCGTCCATGATCGCCAAATATAAATAAAACTTTTAGGTGGTGCTGCAGTGGCACAATTGGTAGAGCGACAGAGTCGTGTTGGCACGGGGCGGGGGTTGATCCACACAGTATAGTCGGTCTTTTCCTTTTGGGTAGAAATTTAACTAGAGAAGTTTTCTGTTTCCCTTGTAAAGAATGGGATAACTGCCGTGAGGTGCGATCTTTAAATATATATATATTTATCTTATATATATTATTATATATTATATTTATATATATATATATTATATATTATTATATATTATATATATATATAATTTATATATATATATAAGATATATATGAACACAAAAAAAAAAATTTTAAAGGTTGACTTCGTTAATTTTAGGTTGGTTTAATTGTAGGGTTAGGTTAGGTTAGGGGTTAGGTTAGGGTGTTTAGGTTACCCTATATTGTAATGGGTATTTACCCTAAATTTCTTGAATTAACGATAGTTTTAATTGATTTCGTTCTTGGAGTTAAAAACCCTCTCTAATATATAGATATATATATATTAGTATATATAAATATATATATTATTATATATATATATATATATATATTATATTATATATTATATAATTATATAAGTATATAATATATATATATATTTATTATATTATTATTATATATATTATATATCTATATAATATATTATATATATATATATTATATTAATATATTTATATATTATAATATATATATATTTTATATATATTATTATATATTATGATGTCTTGCAATATATATATATAGTATTGGACAGCATTATTTTCGAGAACTTTGCCCAGTAATTAAAATCAGCCGAAAACTAAAATCAGCCGAAAAAAATATCATTATTTTAAAATTTGAAGAATAAAGCTCTCTCTCTCTCTCCCCTCCTCTCTTCTCTGATCTCTCTCTCTCTCTTTTCTCGTTCCCTCTCTCTCTCCTCTTTCTCCTCTTCTTTCTCCCTCGTCTGATCTGCAGTCCTCCTCTCATCTCTCCCTCTCTCCTCTCTCTCCCATCTCTCTCTCTCTCTCGTCATCCTCTGCTTTTATAATTTTAAACTTTTAAAGAAATTAAATCTGTTTTTAATTCGATTTCTACAATTAACTTGATTTTATATTTAATATATTTTTATATAATTTAATATTTAATTTCAAAATTTAAAAATAAAAAAAAAAAAACATTAAATTTTTCAAATTAATTAATATTTTATATAATATTTAAAAAACGTATATTAATTTTCTTATTAAAAAATATTTTTTTTTTGTCTGCTATATTTTTTTTAAGTCTTATTATATTTTTTTACACTTATTATATTTTAAAGATTTTTTATCATTTGATATTAATATGATATATTTAACGTAAAATATAATATAATAATAATAATATAATAAGTTTATTAATAACATATAATAGTTAAAAATATATTATAAAAGTATAATAAATTCTAACACAAAAGAAATAATAAATAATATAATAATAATAATAAAATAATATAATATACTATATAATAAATAATATAATAATATTAATATATTAATAATAATAATAATATAATATTTAATAATATATAATATAATAATATAATTCATCATAATATTTATAAGAAAATAATAAAAAATTAATACAATTTATAGGGACTGGAGGTCAGAGGAGGTAGAGAAGAAGTATTTTCTTGTTTCTCTCTGAAGACAGGGACCGTAGAATGTTTGATTTATCTTCCCCAGTACCATCAGGGATACAAGTAGTTGAGCTGCCCATTGTTCAGGTATCTCTATAGAAAGTGTAGGCAAGTCTTCCAAGATGTTCTGAGAATTAGAAGGAATCTTGACGGTGGTGATGTTGAAATGCAAGATGATGATTTCCAGAAAAAAATGAAGAAGAGGACGTGTTTCATTTGGTTTATGTAGAAAATTTTAGGATAGGTGTTGAGTTAGTGAGAAAGCCACAATAACAATGATTAGTAATCGGATTGACAAGATGGTTTGAAGCCTATGGTAGAAAGATATTCTGAAGGACTTTGTGGGAAATAGGTGTCCGGTGAGAGGAGGGTGACGGAGGGTAGGCAGGACAATAGAGATTATTTTGTTAATAAGGCACGACTTTATCATTTATAACCATCCCCTACCGCTTTGGGGGATAAAAGAAGTAAGAGGTGACCAGAAGGGTTTGCTGTCAGATTTCTTAAACGTAGAGTTTCCGGTAAAAATTAAGAGAGGTTTTAAGGAGGAGGAGAGAGGTGATAAAGAACACAATTTTAAAAATTAGCTTAAAGGCGCACGTCTGCACGAAATAATGATGAAAAGACAGAGCGTGCATCAAGAAAGAGACCGGCAATTCCGTGCGTGCTAACTCCACCACCGGAGGCGTAAGTTCCTCCTTTTTTAGCAAGTCCCCTCTCTTGGCATCTCTTAAGACTAGTCGTGTGGTTGCCATTATTTTTTTATTTAAAACAGGGTGGCTTATGTACGAGTGTCTTTGGTGTGTGATGATACGTATATTACTTAAGTTTAAGCAAGATAGTAGATATGACCTGGGAAAGGAGTGCGAACCATCGGGCACTGGAGCAGCTAATGGTATATGATGCCCCTGACACTCATATATGTTCCATCGGGGGTTATTCATCTCATCTCTCGAATATTATATATATATATGTATTATATATATATAGTATATATATATATATATTATATTTATATATATATATATATATATATATATAATATCATATATATATATCTTTACTATATATATATATATATTATATCTTATATATTTATCTATATATTATATTATATAATATATATATATATTATATTATATATAATAATATATTAATATATTTATATTTATATATATATATATTAATATATTATATATATATATTATAATTATATATTTATAATATATACTATATATATATATTAACTATATATATATATATATATATATATAATATATATATAATATATATTATATATTATTATATATATATTATATATTATTTCTAATAATTTATATATATTATTATATATATATATATATTATATTATTATATAATATATATTATATTTATTTATATATATTATATATATTAATTATCTATTATATATATATCTATATATTATACTATATAGTATATTATATATATTAATATAATAATATAATTATATTATTAATACTTATATATATTATATATATATACATATATATGCAGAGAGCCTTTTTAATTTGTAATATTCTGATCCTTAATTTATTTTACATTTCCCTTCGAATATTACAGATATCCGTTTGAAAGAATTTTTTCTTCGTCTCCTAAGAATGAATTCACAGCGTCGTTATTCTTGTAATACAGGAGACAAAAAAGGATAAAAAAGAAGATGGAGGTAAAAAATTCAAAGAAGTATAGAAAAGAACTTGAATAATTACGATGGGAAATCTTCGTCAATTTTTGGCTTAGCAACAGATAATACCTCGGCCGCTTTGATGAACGCGCTTCCCTGCTTAGTAAACATTCAAGAAAGTAGCAAAGAAATGAATAATAAGATTGGAGAATTGTCATTTTGCTTTTAGAAAAATGAAACTTTGACGGTTCGAAACTATATATATATATATATATATATATATATATATATTATATATATTTATATATATATATATAATTATATATATATTATTAATAATTATTATTATATCTATCTATACTATTATTTATATATATATATATATATATATCATATTATATATATACTTATATATATTATAATATATATATATATATAATATTATATATATAATATATATATGACCGTTTTCCAAAAAATTACAACGATTTTACAGTAAGATCTCATAGATAATATAATTAAATAAATATTTATACTGAAGAAAGGTTTGTCAAGAAGTGTGTGTGTGTGTGTGTGTGTGTGTGTGTGTGTGTGTGTGTGCGTAGTTGTGTGTGTGTGTGTGTGTGTGTGTGTGTGTGTGTATGTGCGCACTTGTTTGTGTGTGTTTCTAATAGAGAAAGATGAAAACCGTAAATAAAAAAGCAAATTCGGTAACAGGGAGAAAGGGAGGGGAAGAAACATTTTGTGATGAGAGAGAGAGAGAGAGAGAGAGAGAGAGAGAGAAGAGAGAAGAGGAGAGAGAGAGAGGAGAGGAGAGAGAGAGAAGAAAGAGAGAGAGCGGAGAGGAGAGGAGAGAGGCGAGAGAGAGAGCAGAGAGTCAGGGATAGAGTAGGAGAGCGAGGAGAGAGAGGAGAAGGAGAGAGAGGAGAGAGAGAAGGAGGAGAGAGAGAGAAGAGAGGAGGAGAGAGAAGGAGAGAAGGAGGAGAAGAGAAGAGAGAGAGAGAGAGAGAGAGAGATTCCTTTAACCTATTTATCTTGAACTGAACTTGACTTGAATTTCAAGAGAAAAATCTTCAAAAAAAAATTTTTTTTTTGTTTAAAACAAATCAAAAAATAATTTCTTAAAAATTTAAAATCTTTTTTCATTCTTTTTATTCTAATTTCTTTATTTTCTTTTATTTATTTTCCATTTTCTTATTCCTCTTTCTTATTTT